>JARFYF010000063.1:63529676-63542232 GCA_030265395.1 Rhina ancylostomus | reverse complement strand
AAAAAGGCAACACACCATTTGCCTTATGAAGCAGACTACTGCACCTGCATGTCCTTTGTATACAAGGACACACAGGATCCTTTGAACATCAATGTTTCACAATCCCTCACCATTTTAAAAAGACAACGGTATTTCTGTCTTTCTATGCAAGTGGATAACCTCAGATTTTTCACATGTTGTCGCCCACTCACTCAGCTTCTACCCCCTCGAAGCCTCACTGCATCCTCCTCACCACTCACATTCCCTCTTGGTTTTAAGTAGCTGGAATTCCCTAGGAGGCATGCAAAATTTGAGAGAATTAAAGAATGGGTGGCGTAGAGAAGATGTTTTTGAGGCAAATTCAAAACTAGGGAAATCACTGATAAATCCTGTCAGGAAGTGAGGAGGATCACCTTTACCCCATGAGTGGTGTGAAGAGGGAGCTTGTTATAACTTGGAATGGTTAAAGTGGAGAATAATATGTATTTAAGGCAAAGCTGAATCAGTATATGAGAGGAAAAGGATGAGGTGGAGGGGTGAAAGGAAGTTCCTGTGCAGGATAAAAAAGACATTTTAGAGGGTTTGGCTTGTATGACCTGTTTCTGTACTCCTATTTTGATATAGTTGTATGATTAATGATTGCATGTTCTGTTTACCATGACACCCCTTTGTCAGCAAGAGATATGCTGGAGATCAGGTGCTGGGAAGGAAAAGGCACAGACAAAAATCACAGGGTCATCAGTGAAAAGCCGCTTAACTAATACCTTCCAGCCTGTGTCTTTTTGGTCCAGCAGCCATTGCAATGCTAATGAACCCAGCTGGTCTGCTGCCCCTGGAGACAGTGAGATGTGGTGGGAGGAGGGGATTTCTCTTGCCTGGACCCCAGCTGCTGATTGTCAATCTTGCCCAGAGGGATCAAGGAGGCTGTGCAAATCTGTAACAACGTGTTACAAGAACTTTTGTTTCAGGCACTAATGTCTGTGCCAAAGACTGTAGTTAATTGTTTCATTGTTAACCTTTCCAATGTTGCTGCTCCAAATTTCCTGCTGTCACTGAAATACTCAGAATTTTCTATTGTAATCAGTGGGTATATATTCTCGATTAAATAATGTACATATAGATATTCATTAAATATAAGCACAATTAAACAGTAAACACATAGAAAGCTATTAAACAGTGTAAGAAAACCCTCAATTAAATATTGTATACAGATAGATATTAAATGCTTTCATTAACTAGCATCAAAATGGTGTGCACAAGCTCAGTAATACATGGTTTGAATAAACTATTTCACAGTGTGTACAAACACTGATAAGTATGTTCAAAAGTATGTGCAAATTTTGTTAAGTGGCACACACAAACTGAGTACAATCTATTCTGTTTTAAAAATGAGGGACTTACATCCATATAGCATGTTTCAAAACTACCAGTGGTGCTTTGTAACTAATGAAGTACTTCTGAGGTGTACTCACTGCTGTAACGAAGGAATGTGGCAGGCAGTATGCATGCAACCAAAGATTCCAATAACAATGTGATAATCAGCAGATCGCTTGATTTTGTGATGTTACTTGGTCATTAGTTAGTGCCTTCACAACAAGGATAATTCTTTCACATCCATCTGAGAGAGCAGCTGGGACCTCGGTGTAGTGTGTCATCAGAAAGAAGGCACCTTCATCATTGCACTGCATTGCAGCTTGATATGTCACTGAAACATCTGGTTAGATTTTTGGACTTAAGTGCCCCATGCAGAATTCGTAGCCAAGAGCAAGAGTGCTACCACCAAGCCGCAGCCACTTTGTACAATTGTGAATCTATATGTTGCATTTAATTTGCCTCACTGCTACACAGAAGTGTAATCAGACAGAAATAGGCACCAGGGAGAATCAAAACAAACATCATATTGTTAACAGTGTAATACTAAGTGGGCAGGAGGTGGCCAGATGTTGCACCTTCTGTATCATACAGACATGTTTTCAACAGGACTGTAGCTTGCTGTGTCTGCTTCAGATGATCAGTTCTCCAGAGACTTGGTGAGTTCAAGCGAACATCAGATCCTGGGCTTCAACCTGTGGTGACGAATTGTTATGAAGAAGCTGCTCAATCTTCTTTGTATAGCTCATGGAAAAGGGTTCAGCTTCTGCTCTTCTATCCTCAACTCTGTTGGCTCTGCTACCCAGTTCCTAATTTGCAATTAGTTCTATTACCATCACTCCTTTGTGTGCTTGCCTAGATTGGCTCCCATTTAGGCAACAATAACCTTTAAAGATCTCATCCTTGTCTTCAATTCCCACCATGGCCTTGCCCTTTCAGAGTCAACAGCTACCTTCAGTCCTATAGCTTTATCTCGACCTTGCACTACTCCAAATCCGGCACATATGGAGCAATAGTGATCAGTAGACACGGCTATGTGTATTTATAGCTTTTATTGGGCATTACCATGTACAGTGGAAGTGATTAATGGGTGCAGGTCAAGTAGAGTAATAATGATTAATGTGCACTATTGTTTCATTTAATAATGATTAATGAAAACCACCTTGTAGAGCATTAGTGACTAAATCAGCACTGCAGTGCGTATTTAGTGATTAATTGGCACTAGCACACACTCTAATTGTTGGTGAGACTGCAACTGGAATACTGTGTGCAGTTCTCAGGATGTGATTAAGCAGGAGAGGGTGCAGAAAAGGTTCACAAAGATGTTGCCGGGACTGGAGGGTTTGACTTATGAGGAGAGACTGGATAGGCTGAAACTCTATTCCATGGAGCATCGAAGGGTGAGGGGTAACCTTATAAAGGTTTATAAAGTCATGAGGAGCATGGATAAGGTGGACGGTCAGAGTATTTTTCCAAGGGTAGGGGAATCCAAAACTAGAGGGCATAAGTTTAAGGTGAGAGGGGATAGATTTAAATGAGATCTGAGGGGCAAGATTTTCATACAGAAAGTGGTGGGTATATGGAACGAGCTGTCAGAGGAAGTGGTCAAGGTGGGTACCATTACAGCATTTAAAAGACACTTGGACAGGTACACGGATAGGAAAGGTTTAGAGGGATATGGGCCAAATGCAGGCAAATGGGACTAGCTCAGGTAGGCAACTCAATCAGCATGGATAAGTTGGGCTGAAGGGCCTGTTTCTGTGCTGTATAATTCTATGACTCTAACTGTGATTAACAGGCAGGGTCATACACAATAATAATCCATTAATCCTGTGATTAATGGGCAGAATAATATCATTTAATGGACACTACTGTGCGCAGTGATCTACAGTTAGTTACTAATCAACAATGCTCTACACATTAGCAATGGATAACAAGATTACCAGGTTCATTACTTGTTATTAATAGGCACTGCAGTGTCTAGCTGGTGATTAGTAGATATTGCTGTGCTCAATAAAAGTGATTGATGAGTAGAATTAGTATTTATTTAGTCACAGGATGTGGATGGAACTCACAATGCCAGCATTTATTGTCCATCCTTATCTGCCCCTGAGCTGAGGAGGCAGTTACAAGTCAACCACGAGGAGGGAGCCTGAAGCCACATACAGGCCTAACTGGGTAAGGATGGGAACTTTCCTTCCCTAAAGGACACTGGTGAACTAGATGGGTTTGTACAACAGTCTGGTAGTTTCACGAACACCATTATTGATACCAGATTTACTTCCTGATTTTAAATAAGGGAATTCAAACTCATGCTTCTAGAACTATGGTCTAAGAACACTACAATGGTAACTTTCATCACTATTGTGCACAGTACTAGTGAATAAAGTTGATTGCTGTTTACAGTAATAATGATTAATGAATATACCCATACACTGTGATAGAGTGCAATAGACAACTGCGTTATATTGAATGATACCATTACCTGGCACTGCTATCTTTATTCATGAATTAGCATGTACGGTCACAAAAAATGGAAGCTGCTATGCTCTGTTAGAAATTAATGGGCATTAATGCATAAAGGAATGGAAATTATAGCATGTAAAGTTTTATGATCAAAAGGGTGTGCTATGTGCAGTAGTAGTGATAAATAGGTAGTGCTGTGTACAGTCATTAGCGGATAAAGCTGTGGATATGAATCACCACAGTGATTGATGGCGCTGCTATGTACAGTGGTGGTGATTAATGGGCACAACTATGTTCAATAATAGTGATTATTGGGTGCTGTATAATAGTAATTACTGAGCAGTGTATGGTAATATTAATTAATGAGCTTTGCTGTGGATTTTAATAGTGATCAGAGACACCATGCTGCACTGGTGATTGATGGACAACACTGTGGACAGTGAGAGTAACAACCAGGCACTGTGGAGATAACAGGATAATCTGCCTAATAATAGTGATTAGAGACACTGCACTGTAATGGTGACTGGGGCACTTCAGTGGAGAGTAAGAGAGATTAATGGGTACTGCTGTGTGCAGTAGTAGTAATAGTGTATTGGTGGTAACAGGGAAAGCACTGGCAAGTAATAGTAATTAAAGACACTGTGTTGTAATATTGGTTAATGGTCCGAAGTGCAATTAAAGGTGCTGCCCTGGACTAAGATTGACTAATGGATACCGCTGTGTTCAGTAATAGTGATTAGTAGGCCTAGTAATGTACAGTAATGGTGATTAGCAGGTGAAGTTAGGTGTAGTTATAGTGATAAAAGGCATAGCTGTGTAACGGTAGTGTTGGGTAATATTGATTAACAGGTAAAGATGTGAATGTGTAGAAATCATGTGCACTGCAGTACTAATTAATGGGAACTGCTACATACAGCAGTAGTGGTTATGGACCTGATGTGTAGTGTAGTAGTGATTAATGGAAACTACCTTGTATAGTAACTGATTAATTGATATGTTTGGTAATTGTGAATAATGCATGCTGTGTATAATCATACTGTTTAATGGGTACCACTGAGAGTAACTGGCAGTCACGTGTTGTGCATTAGTGATCAGTTAATTGTGCCTGTTGTGGAGATTAATAATGAAAAATAGCAATCACTGTTCCGTTAACTAGTAGTGAATGATAGGTGCACATTAGTAGCAGTGATTAATTTAGAGTCTTTACAAATATTTGTGGCTATTGAATACTGCAATGCAGTGTAATGGTGATAGATGTGAATTGCCATATATAACGGTGGTGATTAATAGGCACTGTCTTCTATAGTAATAGTGACTGATGTGCACAGTTGTACTACTATGCATTGGGTGTGCCCATTGTTGTGTACATTTAGTACATGATCACACTGCTGTGATAGTGATTAACGAGCAGTGCCGTTTTGAACAGAGAATGTTATAAACAGACTGGTGCAGAGGGGAAGGGAAGTGCTGTTTCTTGTTTCCAGTACTTGATCACGTTTGCCTCAAGCATACGTGGATCTGTAATGAAGGATGTAATAACCGCACAGCCAGGTAAGAATAGTAGGACTGAGCAGTCAGAGTAGGTTTATGAAAGGGAAATCACGTTTGACTGATCTACTGGAGATTTTTGAGGATGTTCGGTAGAATAGATAAGGGGTAACCAGTGAATGTGGTGTACTTAGGTTTCCAGAAGGCTTTCAGTCAGATCAAGTGAATGTTTAAATTTTAACAAAAAAAGTGAAAAGTAAATAATAGTTTAAATTCTCATTTTTTTGGTTGTGTATCTGAATTGCAGAAGGTTGTGGTTTGGAGAGAGTGAGCTGTCGATCCTAACTCTGTTGACACTTAAGGAAGGGGAATATCTGTGTGGTGTGTTCCTGACACCCAACACACCTCCCAGAAAGGCACAGCATCACAACAAGGTTGGCGTGATTGATTGTATAATGCATGAGGGGAACCCATCAGATAGAAAACAAAGAAACTCATGCCATCCAACAGGGACAATGAGGTTCAGATGAAGGATCTTGACCCGAAAAGTTGACTGTCCATTTCCCTCCACAGACGCTGCTTGACTTGCTGAGTTCCTCAAGCATTTTGTGTGTTGCTCCAGGTTCCAGCATCTGCAGTCTATTGTGTCTCCATGTAGCGAAGCCAGGTTGGTTTTAATGGGTAGTTTAATTTCCAGATAGCTTGGAATAAACACTCAAGTTCATATCTAAAAAGTAATGAATTTCTGGGATTCACTGTGACTTGGCCGTTTGGATTCAGAATTGGCTTGGAGAAGACAGAGGGTAGTGGTTGATGGGACACTCTGGAGGTCTGTGATTAGTGGCGTTCTGCAGGGATCTGTACTGGGACCTCTGCTGTTTGCAATTATATATAAATGACTTGGATGAAAACGTGGATAGTAGGTTAGTAAGTTTGCAGATGACACGAAGATTGGCAGTGTTATGGATATTGTAGAAGACTGGCAAAGGATATAGCAGGACATGGATCAGTTGCAGACATGGTGGAGAAATGGCAGATGGAGTTTAAACTGGCCAAGTGTGAGGTGTTGCACTTTGGGGGATCTGATGTAAAAGGACAGTACACAGTTAATGGCAAGACTCTTAACAGTGTTGATGTACAGAGACCTTGGGATCCAAATCCATAGCTCCCTGAAAGTGGCTGCACAGGTTGATAGGGAGGTAAAGAAAGCATATGGCATGCTTGCCTTTATTAGTCAAAACATTAAGTCAGGAAGTTTATGTTGCAGCCAGAGTATTGCATTTAATTCTGGTCACCCCATTACAGGAAGGATGTGGAGGCTTTGGAGAGGTTTACCAGGATGCTGCCTGGGTTAGAGGGTAAGGAGAGGTTGGACAAACGTGGGTTATTTTCTCTTCAGCGGTGGAGGCTCAGGGGAGATCTGACAGAAGTTTGTAAGACTGAGAAGCAAGAACAACCTGTATCTTTTTCCCAGGGTTGAAATGTCTAATACTAGAGGGCATGCATTTAAGGTGAGAGGGAGTAAACTCAAAGGAGATGTGCAGGGCAAGTTTTTTTTACACAAAAGTGGTGGGTGCCTGGAATGGGCTGCCAGGGGCAGAAGTGGAGGCAGAGGCATTTAAGAGGCTCTTAGATAGGCACATGAATTTGCAGAGAATGGAGGGATATGAACATTGTATAGGCAGAGATTAGTTTAGTTAGGCAATTAATTAATTCGGCATAACATCATGGGCCAAAGGGCCTGTTCCCCTGCTGTACTGTTCTATGTTCTATATTCTGAAGTTTTCAGGATATTATTCAGCAACAACATGCACTAGGAGCAGCAAGGGTGGCCAACCATAGTGTAGGGCAGTGAGCCACATATTGTTGAAGCACAAATCATACAAGAACAACAAAAATATTATTGAGGCCAATGTTTAAATGGGAGATTAGTTTCCAAGATTCTAGATTTTAGAGAACCACATCATTGTTGAGGTGTAGGGGAGACCATTTAGCCCATCGATTTCATGCCAGTTGTTTGTGGAAGAATCCATTTAAGCCCATGCTCTTGCTCTTTTCCCATAGCTCTGCAAATTATTTTCCCTATCCACCTTCCTCTTGAAAGCCCTGATCAAAGGGACATGTGGAACTGATCTTTCGAGAGAGATCACATGTGATCTTTGTATAAAACAATTTTTCTGACATCCTCCCTATACCTTTCGCTCATCACTTTGAGTCTGTGTCTCCTTGTTCTTGAACTACCAGTTAATGGGAGTGGTTTTCTTTTATATGCCTTTCCAAAACTAGTCACAATCATATGCACCACTATCAAATCTCATTTTAATTTCTTTATTACAACAAAAACTACCCCAGCTTCTCCAGTCTAACTTTTTAGCTCAATTGCCTTATCCCTGAGACCATGTCAGTAAATCTCTTCTGCTCCCTCACTAATGAGCGGTGCCCAGACTATATGCAGTACTCCAATTAAAGCCTAACCAGTCTTTATGAAAGTTCAGATAACTTTCCTGCTTTTATATCTTATCTTGCTTTCTTTCATGAAACCCAGATCCCCATATACTTTTACTAACAGCTTTCTCAACAAGTGTGTCACTTTCAGAAAGTTATACATGTTGGACCATATCCCTGTACACCCTTTAGAACTGTGCCATTTAGTCCACATTGTTGGATTTGGTTGAACTTTCTGACTGATATTTCACTCTGTATTGAACTTCATCTGCCTCATTTCCAACCACTGTCACCAGTTGCATCCTCTTGCTGTCTGTTATTTGCCTCCTCAGCACACCCCTAAGTCTTGTTACATCTGCACATTCTGAAATGTTGCCCTGCATGTCCGTATCCAGGTCATTAATATGTATAACGGAATAGCAGGGGTCCTGGCTCTGGACCCGGTGGAGGGCAACCACTGTCTGGCTACCATCTGTCGGTCTGAGAAACAACTTTTTACACTTTCTGCTTTCTGTCCTTAAACCATTTTTTCTATTCTGGCAGCCAGTGACCTAACCTTTACTGAATTGTGCTGGTTCAGCTTTATTAGCACAAACTTCACCAAGAGCCGATTGTTTTTTTTTACCGTATTATTTCTAAAAGCTTCCCCTTCAATGAGATTAATTGATGGGCCTGTAGTTTCCTGGCACGCCGTTATAGCCTTTTCTGATCTAGGATATTACATTTGCTACTCTCCAGTCCTCTGGCACCTTTCCTCCACCTAGGAAGGAAGACTCCGGTGAGCTCTTTTGCAATCTTCAGCCCCAGTTCCCTTGGTAGCCTAGAATATATCCCATTTGATGTTGGTCTTCCTCCTTATCAATTTTCAAGTTCTCCATTACTTCTATACCACCATTACTGAGAGTTTGGCAACATCTTCTTGTCATAAACTAGTACGAAATACTCATCAATATTCCAGCCTTGCCCTCTGTCTCTATACACACATCCTTATTGGTCCTCAGCCCACCCTACTTCTTCCTAATGTCTGCTGGGTATTTACGTACTTATAGAAAACGTTGTTCCATTAATGCAAGTCAATAGCCCTTTTCCATTGGTCTTTGTATTCTCACATTCTCGTTTTACCAATCTTATTTCCCTTTTCATCTTCCCTTTCAGCTTCCTAGACTTAGCCTGATTCTCAGTTGAATTATTCACTGAACATGCATAATTTATTCCTTTTTATTTAATATACTCTCTCGTTCTCTCTCTCTCTCTTGTCATCTAGGGAGCTCTGGCTTTGGTTTCCCTGCCTTTCTGCTCTATGGGAATGTATCTAACCAGTATCTGAAACATCTCCTATTATAATAGTTAATAACAGTCAATCTTTGGTTCCACACTGCACTAGCCAGATCTTCTCTCATCCCTTTAAAATTATGCAGTTCTGCTCTAGATGTTTCCTTGCCCTCTCTGTTATCAACCTAAGCTTTACAAAATTCTTTCCACAGGTTCACAGTGTAGAAAATATGGCTGAAGTGTTGTATGTGGACTTTCAAAAGTATTTTGATCAACCCCACATTAAAGGCTTGTTGTTAAGATTGCATACAAATTAGTAGATCACTTGGCCCCTTAAGACAGCTCTTTCATTCAAAAAAATCATGGTTGATCCAGTTGAAATCTCAGCTCCACATTGCTGATTCTTCCACATTCTCTCCAAGACTCCGCAGGTTCTTATAAGTTTCCAAACTACCACCTTTCACACCTGTTTGATATTTTGATATCCTGATATCCAGCACATTCCAGATATCACTCTGGTGAACCTTCCCTGAAATGAAGTCCATGGAATAAAAGAGGCAATTGCAGCATTGATACAAAAAATGGCAGAGGCAGGAAATTGAGAATCAATAGATGGTTGCTTTTCAGACTGGTGGCAAGTGTAGAGTCAGGGATGTAACCAGGAGCACTGCTTTCTGAAAGATGGATTTTAGTGCATGGACAATATGCGCAAATTTGCAGGCAACATATCAGGTGGATAGCAAAAAGGTGCCAAGTGAAATCCAATGCTAAAAAAAATGAACTGTAACACTTTAGAACAACAAAGAGCAGCAATACAAGAGGGCACAGCTCAAAAAGAGAACATTAAAAGAGAGCTTGGGGGGCTTTGAACATAATGTTGAAAATGGCAGGGCTGAACAAAAGTGGGATTTTGACTCATAAAATGGAGGCAGGGGTGCAAAGAGAAAGAAATCACAAACTTCTATAAAATGCTTATTTGCCCACAACTCAAGCATTAGTGCCCAAAACTGGAATCACTGTTTGGGGAAAGGTGTGAAGGCTCTAGAAGATGCACAAGACATTTTCTCAAATGATTCCAGGAATGAGGATACATTGTTACTTGGATAGACTGGAGGGACTGGGGTGGTTCTTCTTGGAACAGAGAAAGTTGAGAGGGGATCTGATGGAGGTTGTTAAAATCATTAAGGGCATAGACAGAGCAGATCAAAAAACTACATGGATCAAACGTGACACTGCATTGATAGGGATTTTTTAAATGATACAAGACTGAAAAGTACTGATGTTGAGGGGGATACGGGTGTGCTTATACACAAATTGCTGAAAGATACTATGCAGGTTCAGTAAGCAATTAGGAAGGCAGATGGTATGTTATGATAACAGGATTTGAGAAAAAGCTATGTCTTGTTCCAATTACATTTGGGCCCACTGAGGTCACATCTGGAACACTTTGAACAGGTCTGGTCTCCCTTTCTAAGGCTGCCCTTGCAATGGAGTGATTGCAGCAAAGGTTCACCTGACTCATCCCTGGGATGGAAGGCTTGTATGAGCAGAGAATAGCAGATTTGTGCCTAGACTCCCGGAGTTTAGAAGAATTGAGATTTAACTTATTGAAACAAAGAATTCTCACAAAGCTTGGGAAGATGTCGGGATGGTTTCTCCTGACTTGGGGTGTCTGGAATCAGAGTATCAAATTGAGCAAATAGCCAGAGAAGAAAGCAGAGGAATATGATCATGCACTGTTTATTTGTAAATCACATCATAATTTATATGAAAATCAGAAAACACAAAGTAATTTGTAAAGATTTGCATTTGTATAGCACCTTTCACCAACTTAAAAACAACCAAAATGCTTTGTGGCCAATGAGGTACTTTTGAACTGCAATTGCTGTTGTAATGTAGGAATTATGGCATGCAATGTGTGCACAGCAAGATCCCAAAAAACAGCAATGCAACAATGACCAGAAAATTGTGTTCTTTTCTCCCCCCATGAAGGAATAAAACTGGCCAGGCTGCCATGGTTCATTTCTCCCCTATTCTTCAGAAGAGTGCAATGGGATCTTGTATCTTCATCTATCCAAAAGGACAGATAGGACCTCATTTTGATGTTTCCCCTGAAAGGTGGCTTGTGGAGAGCGTGGTCCTCCCTCAGTATTGTACTGGTTTCAGGTCTACAGAGTGGAACTCAAATGCATGGCTTTACCAGCGTGCAATAACTGACAGCAATGTAACAGAAGGCCAACAAGTACAAATTAGTCAAGCCTTAGTGGATGATGATGGTGTGAGAATTGTTAGTAGACCCTCCCAAAAAAAATTGGTTGAGGGCAAATACTGATCAAGCCTAAAGCGCACACACGTCAGAATGACTGATGGCTATCTCTATTCTGTCAAATTCCTTTCATGCAAAGTGGCGTCGGGTGTGCAGATGCTGCCTCCTCACGGTTAAAGTGAGCCACCAAATCTCCAACTGGCGTTAGGAATCTATAGAGGGTGGGTGTTCCTGGTCAGTATTTCATTCTCGTGAAGCTTCTATCAATTCTAGGATAACATCAAACCACAAGTACAATAGTCTGATTTGAACATTTGATCAAGAGATATCTGGAACATCTCAACATCATATCTGCCATTTTGGAACAGCAAAATATTTTCAATGATTTAAATATTCCTGTTATTATATAACACCTTAATAACTCTTTCTTTTAAAAACATCTGAATGTCTCATGCTAATACTGTATTGGAAAAATTAAAAATTTTCACCTATTTCTTAGTTTAAAAAAAACGGCAGGAGCCTGTTGGGCCATTCCACTGTTCAATTAGACAATGGTTGTTGAGCATTTCTTTTCCATCTACCCAAATTACTTCACAGCCCTACTTAACAAGCCCACTGATGTCAGTTATGGCATTTTCAACTACCTCAATACACTGTTGAGGCCAGAGCATAGCCCTGGATTTCTTCTACACTGACCTTACCTGTTGCCCTTGGCCTGGGGCATTTTAACAATGAAAATGTCTGGTACGTGAGGTCCTGAAACCCAAAATGGCCATGCGCCCCTTCCTGTTGTAGCTACAAGCATTTCCAGGCAGCATCCTCCTATCAAGTTCTTCAACATTTCAAACAGCTTTATCAGATTTATCCTTTATCTGATTAAAACTTTCCTTCAGATTCTTATCTTCTCCCCACTCTCCAATTCAATTATTGCTCCTTTTGCTGCAGCCATCCAGCCTCTGATTATCTGCTGGATAAGCCCAATCTCACTGGGGTTTACAGACAAAGCCGGTATGTTCACACCTGCAGTACTACAGGCTGACAGTCTGCAGTGGGCATCCTGTCTGGATCCTTTTCCCTCAAAGCCCTCAGCTTTCCTAACGTTATGCTGACATAAGCTCACTGCCTAACCTGCAACAGTTCATCTATGCACAGGGTTTAGAGGAGGGGGAGTGCTGTTCAGACTTTCAGTGTAAATTAGTCACAGAGAGAAAGGGAAGCCTATGAACCCAACTGTTTTTTTAATAAGAAAATGAAGAGTTCATTATGTGG
>JARFYF010000063.1:62942052-62952481 GCA_030265395.1 Rhina ancylostomus | reverse complement strand
GGAATGAATGATTAGGGGAGTGGATGGGATGCCAGTCAGTTGGGCTGCTTTGTCCTGGATGTTGTCGAGTTCCTTGAGAACTGTTGAAGCTGCACTCATGCAGGCAAGTGGAGATTGTTCCATCACACTTCTGACTCGTGCCTTGCAGATGGTAGAAAGGTGTTGGGCTGTCAGGAGGTGAGTCATTTGCAGGATATCCAGCCTGCCCTTAAAGCCACAGTATTTGTGTGGCTGGTTCAGATGAGTTTTTGGTCAGTGGTGACCCTCAGGATGTTGATGATGGAGGATTGGCGATAGTAATGCCATGAGGTGTGAGGTGTTGCACTTTGGGAGATCAAATGTAAAGGAAAAGAACACAGTTAATGGCAGGGCCCTTAACAGCATTGATGTACAGATGGATCTTGGGGTCCAAGTCCATAGCTCCCTGAAAGTGGCTGCACAGGTTGATAGGGTAGTAAAGAAGGCCTATGGCATGCTTGCCTTTAATAGTTGAGGCATTGAGTTCAAGAGTCAGGAAGTTATGTTGTAACTTTATAAAACTCTGGTTAGGCCGCATCAAGAGTATTGCATTCAGTTCTGGTCACCCCATGTGCAGACAGAAGGGAATAGTTTAATTAGATGTCATTAGCTCAATTTGTTTGGCACAACATGGTGGGCTGAAGGGAGCGTTCCCGTGCTGTACTGGTCAATGAATGTTCTATGAATGTCTAGGGTATTGGTATTAGTTTATTATTGTAACTTGTACTGAGGTACAATGAAAAACTTGTCTTGCATACCATTCGTATAGATCAATTCATGACACAGTGCACTGAGGTAGTACAGGGTAAAAACAATAATGGAGTAAAGTGTCACAGCTACAAGGAAGTGCAGTGCAGGTAGACAATAAGGTGCAAGATCATAACAAGGTAGATTGTGAAGTCAAGAGTCCATCTTGTCGTGTAATGGAACCATTCAATAGTTTTATCACAGTGGGATAGTATCTTCTGCCTGATGGGAGAGGAGAAAAGAGAGAATGTCTTGGGTGGGTGGGGTCTTTGATTATGCTGGCTGCTTCACCAAGGCAGCAAGAGGTATAGACATCCATGGAGGGGAGGCTGGTTTCCATGATGCACTGAGATCTGACCACAACTCTCTCTGCAGTTTCTGCTCTCTTGTGTTGGAGGTTTTGCTTCCCCTTTCTTCAAATGCATGGTAGCGTAGCAGTTAGCATAACACTTTACAGCACCAGCACCAGTGACCTGGGTTCGATTCCAGCCACTGTCTGTAAGGAGTTTGTACATTCTCCCCATATCTGCATGGGTTTCCTCTGGGTGCTTCGGTTTCCTCCCACATTCCAAAGACGTATGCGTTAGGAAGTTGTGGGCATGCTATGTTGACGCTGGAAGCATGGCGACACGTGGGCTGCCCCCAGAACACTTTACACAAAAGATGTATTTCCCTGTGTGTTTCGATGTACATGTGACTAATAAAGAGATCTTTATCTTATCTTGTGTGGTAGTTTGTGGGTTGTGGGTAGGACATTGCCAATCATCTCCCACCATAGGGTCACTCCCCATGGGAAGTGAACACTGCTCGTATTCCCATGTAGCCCTGAGCTCTTAATTAGATCTCACTCTTGCAATTGAAGCATGTCAGTTTTCATCTCACCTTCTGTGGTGTCCTGATGAAGCTGGTGGGTTACCATCCTGAACCCCTGCCATCAAGGTGGTGGAGATGCTCCCAGAGTGATGTTCAGTCAGCGGGCCACTTCTGCAATGGTAAAGAAAGAAGATATATTTACAAAGTTCCACTCAGAGTCTCAGAAAACGCCAGCCTGCCCCAAAGCCAATGATGTGTATTCATTGTTGTTCTGTGGACTATGTACATGCTACAAGACCCCACCAACAATGATGTGACAAACATCCGGATAACTTGCTTTTGCATAACTGGTTCAAAACTAATTTTCAGGAAGCTAGGGAGAATTCGCCCGCACCTATTGGAACTGTGCCTTGTGACCTTTTAAATCCACCTGAGAGCACAGATGGGGCTTGCATTAAATCTCATTCAAAAATAAACATGCCCGACGTTTCACACTGAGTTGTGTAACATTCTCATGTTACCGTCCTGGGAATGCCCCATGTTCCCACACCCCTTCTTTCATTATAACCTGGAGTCCATCACATATGTTAGTGCACAGGGTAACCCCATTCCCCCCTTGTAATCCTACAATCTACTCTCACTCTATTCCTGTCAATTTATAGTGTGCATTTCTGGTCACACCATTACAGGAAGAATGTGGAGGCTTTGGAAAGGGTGCAGAAGAGGTTTACCCTCAATTAGAGGGTATGAGCGATAAGGAGAGGTTGGACAAACTTGCTTTGTTTTCTCTGGAGCATCGGAGGCTGAGGGGAGACCTGATAGAAGTTTATAAAATGACGAGAGGCACAGATGGGGTAGACTGTCAAAGTCTTTTTCCCAGGGTAGAAATGTTAAATACTAGAGGACATGCATTAAGGTGAGGGGGGAAAGTTTAAAGGAGATGTGCAAGGCAAGTTTTTTTTAACACAGGTGGGTGCCTGGAATGTGCTGCCATATGGTGATGGAACCATATATGATTAGTGGCATTCAAGAGGCTCTTAGATAGGTGCATAGATATGCAGGGAACAGAGGGATATGGATCATGTGCAGGCAGAAGCGATTAGTTTTATTTGGCATCATGATCGGCACAGACATCATGGGCCAAAGGGCCTGTTCCTGTACCGTACTGTTCTGTGTTCTAACTACCCCAGATTCTACTACTCACCTGCACTCCAGAGGCAATTTACAGTGGCCAATTAATTTACCAACTCATACGTGTTTGAAATGTGGGAAGAAACTGAAGCAGCCAGAGGGAAACCCACACGCTCACAGTGAAGATGTGCAAACTCCACACAGACAGCACCATAGGTCAGGATTGAACCTGGGCCACTGGACCTGTGAGGCAGTGGCTCTACCAGCTGCGCCACTGTGCTGTCCCTGGAGAGGGACTTGAAGCTAAGACACTTGCCGACCCACTGAGCCATAGCAGGGACCTAATCTTACTCCTTATGTTTTCGGCAATCTTTCTGAATGATGCCGGTGTGAATTTGCCGTTGATCACACTGCCTAATGCTGGATTAGGGAGCCGTGGTGCTATAGGAGCAGCAAAGGGTTTCTGTAGGAAACGCTTCTCACTAGCTCTTCATCTTTCTCGAGAAAATATTCTATTTGTCTTTTCCTACCTGCTGCGACTCTAACACAGCTCATGTTTCTTTCATCCTGTGTTGCTGATATCTGTCTGTCTGCCTCTCTTTCCTCCCCTCCTCCCCGTCCCTCTCTCCATTGTCATTAACACAAGCAGTGCAGTACATACAGAGCTGCTCTATAATGAATTCCTCTGTGGCTGCGCACACACACACACACACACACACACACACAAAATCTCCTCACCTCATTACAGAGCTCAAAGGTGTCAAATTAAAACATGCCCAGTACGAGGAAGAATTGAGTGGAAAGGACAGGGGGGGGATGGGATAATGAGTTTGGAATTGGAAATTCAGGACGCCTGACTGAAAAGGCAGAAACATCTGTAGTTTGTGTGGAGCATTAAGCCCGGGCTTTTTGTTATCTGCAGTGAATTTCCAGAAACTCACATAGGAAATGCTGGAAACACTCCACAGGTCAGGCAGCATCTGCGGAGAGAGAAACAGGCAACCTTTCGAGTCTGCGGTCCTTCGTCAGAACTGGGGAAGAGAGAGATGCATGTTAGTTTTCAATCGCAGAGATGGTGGGGGAGGGGTAATGTAGAAATGTCAAATACTGGAGGGCGTAGGTTTTAGGTGAGGGGGGGAAAGTTTAGAGGGGATTTACAACATAGGATTTTTACACAGAAAGTGGTGGGTGCCTGGAACTTGCTGCGGGGAAGGTGGTGGAATCAGATACAATAACAATATTTAAGAGGCATTTGGACATGAACATGAATAGGCAGCGGATGGAGGGAAAGTCAAAGTGAAGCCGAGTTTATTGTCATCTGCACAAGTACATTTATGTACAGGTGCAATGAAAAACTTACTTGCAGGAGCATCACTGGCACTTAACATTAGAGATATAACATTCACAAGAAAAATATAAATTAAATGTAAATTATACAAAAAGGACTTAATTAGAACAAAAAAAAGTCCATTGTAGTGCAAGGTGGCCAAAGTAATTATAGTGTTGCTGTACTGAGGCAGTAATTAGGGTTGTACAGGTTGGCTCAAGAACTGAATGGTTGAAGGGAAGTAGTTGCTCTTGAACCTGGTGGTGTAGACGACGTGCAGGCAGGTGGGATTAGTTCCGATTGTCATTATGGTCAGCACAGACATGGTGGGCTGAAGGCCCTGTTCCTCTGCTGTACTGTTCTATGTTCTAACAAAGGGAGTGTCTGTGATAGGATGACTCCAAATGGTTTAATGGCAACAGTAATCAGTGCTTTAAGCATCATGGTCTGTGCAATGTGTTGTTAATGATAGGGTGGTAGGACCTGCCTGGGAGGGTAGACTTAACAAGTAGGATTACTAACACGGTAGTGTAGCAGTTAGTGTAATACTATTACAGCGCCAACGACCCGGGTTCAATTCTGGCCGCTGTCTCTAAGGAGTTTGTACATTCTGCCTGTGTCTGCATGAGTTTCCTCTGGGTGTTCAGGTTTCCTCCCACATGCCAAAGACGTACGGGTTAGGAAGTTGTGGGCATGCTACATTGGCACCAGAAATGTGCTGACACTTGCGGGCTGCCCCAGAACACTCCACGCCAAAGATGAATTTCACTGTGTGTTCCGATGTACATGTGACTAATAAAGAGATCTATCTATCTATCTATCTATCTATCTATCTATCTATCTATCTATCTATCTATCTATCTATCTATCTATCTAGGATTATATAACCTGAATTTCCAGCACTTGGCTATTCAGACCCATCACTCGACTGTTGTCCATATTCATGACTCATCATCATTTCTACTAATTTGCGTTTCCCACTCCTAATCCAACAACCCCCCCCCCCCATCAAATCATTTTAAGATCTTAAAAGCTTGTTTTCAAATCCTTCCCAGCTCCTACCAATTCTTACCATCTTCCTGCCTTATAACCCCTGACGCATTTGCAGTCTGCCAATTCTGGCTCTCGAACATCCTTGAATTCCTTTGCCCTGACATCAGGAACATTGCCATGACAGTGACTGTACTCAGGAAAGTTCCCTGGGAAATGTAAAGCCTATGGGCTATCCTGAGGTAAGGAAAAGTGAGAAACTTGCTTTGTTATTGATCGGAAAATTTATTTTTTAATACAGCTAGTTGAGGAATGTTGCTGTGGAGGTGAGGGGGAAAAATCCCTAAAAGTTTGTGAGATTAACCCTGGAGGTTCAGAGAGAAAACTCCTCGAGTTTTGGGGGAATATCCTTGCTCTTTTTCAGTTAACACTTTGGGATATTTGATGTCCTCTTGAGAAGGTTGTCCTTTCTGTCTCTTTCTCACCAGAGTGCAGGTTCACCTTTTACTGAACTCCATGCATGGACATTTAAACACCAACATCACCCTATTTCCTCACTCCCTTCAAACAGCTCCATGCCCTCATCGTGACCAATCACTATGACTTTTGCTTTGTGTCTTCTCCTGCAGATAGTAACCTTCAGCAGTGTAGCATTGTTCAGCTCTGTGGGGCCGATTGAGATTCTGTGTTTAAATCCAGAGCAGAACAAGCTTTTCCATTTCTGTAGAACATAGAACAGTACAGCACAGGAACAGGCCCTTAGTACCATGATGTTTTGTCGAACTAATTAAGCTAATGACATTTAATTAAACTAATCCCTTCTGCCTGCACAATGTCCATATTCCTCTGTTCTCTGCACATTCATGTGCCTACCTAAGAGCCTCTTAAATGCCACTTATTGTATCTGCCCCCACCACCACACCTGGCAGTGCATTCCAGGCACCCACCACTCACTGGGTAAAAAACTTGTCCTTCACATCTCCTTTGAACTTACCCACTCTCACCTTAAAGCATACCTTCTAGTACTAGTAGTCATGTGGTGATGGTGTCACTGCCTTCTCTGGCAGTGTTTCAGACTGCAACCACCCATTGCCAGAACTCACCAACAAGCACCAAAACCTGGCTTGGCTGGTGGTGAGAGGGGCCCTCCCAGTCAGATCCCTCCTGCATGGTTGGGGCATCACCCCCAGCCCGCGCTGCCCCCGGGAGGACTGCACTGGGGACGAGACAGTCGCCCACCTCTTTGTGGAATGTGGGTTTGCAAAGAGGGTGTGGCGAAAGATGCAGGGGTCCTTGTCCTGGTTCATCCCCAGCAGCTGCGTGACAGAGATTCTCTGATCTACGGGCTGTTCCCAGGGACGCACACAGAGACGGAGATCAACTGCTGCTGGAGGGTCATCAATTTGGTGAAAGACGCCCTTTGGTCTGCCTGGAAATTGATGGGTCTCCCAGCACTGTGAGATGTCTGTAGGGGAATGCAGCTGACTGGCACACTCCAGGCTACAGGAGTACGTGCTGAGGGACGCCCTGAAGCTGGGCGCAGCCAATGCAAGGGCAAGGTGGGGAAAGACGACAGTCTAGGGTTCTTCTGCCACAGGAGAGGGAGGGTTGGGGTCAGATGAGGAAGCCCCTCAAATATTGTAAATATGGGATCGGGGTATCACCCCAGGGAGCCACACGAGTGGCATCGATGCTGTGTCTTTATATATAAGGAATAACACTAAGAACAGAACTGTACATGAATGTAAAGGTTTGAACTGTTTTATTATTGTAAATAGTTTTTTATTATGAATAAATTTATTTTGTTAAAAAAATTGTTCCTCTAACCCTTTTCTCATAAACCTCTGCCCTCTGACTTTTGATGCCTCAGTTATGGGGTAAAGTTTCTGACTACCTGCCTTTACTATGCCCCTCATAATTTTGTATACCATGATCAGGTTCCCCCTCATCCTCCTTTGCTCCAAAGACAACAAACCCAACCTATGCTGTCTCTCCTCGTCACTGAAATGTTCCACCCGGGCAGCATCCTGGTAAGTCTCCAGGCCTGACTCCTTGGCCTCAGGGTCTCTGGCATGGCTCCATTGTCCAAGAGTCTGTGGTTCCCTTATTGGCCTCATTGGTCACCTCAGGACCAGAATGAAAACAAGTCACCCTCGATCCCATGGAAAGAGAAAGAGAAGAGGAGTTGAGGCACAGAAGGGGAGTTGAGGCCAGCGTATATCAGCCATGATCATATTGAATGACAAGGAAGGCTTGAGGGGCCGAATGGCCTACTTTCTTGTGTTCGAGAAGAAGTTATGTGCAGTGGAACACATTATATGTTATGTTATAGAAAGATGAAAAGCAAGAAAAAGTAAAAATCAGCATTTATTTTACACCTTTACAACCTTAAGTCCTAAAGCCAGTTAAGTAGTTTTGAAGTCCTCTGAGTATTGTACGACAGGAAACAAGGCTGCCAATTTAAGTAGAGAAAGCACTCACAAACAGTAATGTGGTTGTTGCATGCAATCAGTTGTAGTCATGTTGGTTGTGACACTGATAAGTAATATTGCAGAACAGCTGAGAAATCGCTCCTCACCTATTTTTGGAATAGTGCTGTGGGACCTTGTGTGGAACCTGAAATGGCAGAAGGGGCAACTGGTTTAATGTCCCATCTGATAGGTGGTACCTCTTACCATGAAGTGCTCTTTCAGCCTGGGTCACTGATTACGTGCTCAAAACTTTGGAATGAAACTGGATTTATTATTTTTATTATTGGTTTGTCATTGTCACATGTATACACACATACATCACACATACAGTGAAAAGCTTTAGCTTTGCGTGCCATCCAGACAGATCATGCCATACGTAATTATTTTGAGATTGCACCACTCACCTAGAAAATAGAATGCAGAATATAGTGTTGCGGTTACAGAGGAAGTGCAGTGCAGGGAGACATATAAATTGCAAAGGCCACGATGAGGTAGATTGGGAGATCAAGAGTCCATCTTTTAGCATATGAGAGGTCCGTTCAAGAGTCTTATAACAGTGGGGTAGAAGCTGTCTTTGAGTTTGGTGGTACATGCTCTCAAGCTTTTGTATCTTCTGCTCAATGGGAAGGGGAGGAGAGAGAATGATGAGGGTGGGAAGTGGTCCTTGAAGATATTGGCTGCTTTGCCAAGTCAGCAGGAAGTGTAGATGGAGTCAGTGGAGGGGAGGCTCGTTTATGTGATGGACTGGGCTGTTTTCACAGCTTTCTGCAATTTCTTGCCGTCTTGGGCAGAGCAGTTGAGTTACCAAATTGTGGTGCATCTGCACATTATGCTTTCTACGCTACATCTATAAAAATTGATAAGCGTCATCAGGAACATGCTGAATTTCCTTTGAAACCAGGGACTTGGGAGTGCTGCAACAGAACTGTAGCTGACTTTATGGAAAGGAGTCGTGACCCTGTTCCACAAGTCCAAACAACAACCCAGAGGTATATTATAACCGATTCCACACCTCCCCTCTCATCCATCTCCCACCCCGCTTCCCAGTTGATTACAGCAGTGTTTGCCTGTCTGTCTCCATTCTCCCTGCTTTATTGGATCTAAAGAATGCTCTGTTTTAATTAATGATATGTAAATATCCTTGAATGGATGGCATTTGCATATTAAGATAGACTGGCAGAATTTGAAGAGTAATATATTTTAATTAAGGATTAATTAAAAATAATGGGGTTTCATTTAGGGCCTATTTTTAATGTTAGTGCACACTGCTTCACACTACTGCTTTGTACTTAAAGCACATGAGTTACTGAGCATGTGTGACCCTGGAATACATACTGGAAAAAGGGAGATTGAAAGGGACCCCATTTCACCTTGGACTTTGGGATGATTTTTGTGTTGCTCAGGCTTGAAGTTTGGTATTAACTTAGAGATGCAGAGTGCTAGCTGTGTAATAGTTACCTTAATCAGAGGACATTAGGCACTGATTTTTGTATGAGTATTTAAAGGCTGTCATGGAGCAAACAGCCAAAAATACCCTCGTTTAGCTTGTGGATGCCGTTTCAAGATATTGTTTCAGCTTCATTGCAAGCACTAACAGAAGCAATGTATCACAGCTATGGTTCTTTTATGTGTTTATTTCTAGCCAATATCTCCCCTCTACCAGCCAAGTCCCCAGCCTCCCCTCTGCCTGTGAATAGCACTGTTATCCCTTATCCAAGTGTTGGGACTTGCTTTTAGAGTTACTCTTTCTTTTGTTTGTTGCCTTTTGGTTCCTGTCCAAAGGTTGCTTGTGGCCAGTATAAACTTCCAAAGATTTCTGCTCTCTCATAAGGACACATTCTTAACAGATCTCCATCTCTTTGAAGTTGACCCACAGTACGTAGCACCTTCTCCTTTGGCTAGTACAGAAACATTTTGCTGCCCATGATCAATCATAGATGGGACAGTGCAGAGGGAGCTTTACTCAGTGTCTAACCTGTGTTGAAGCTCCTCTGGGAGTGTATGATGGGACGATGTAGAGGGACCTTTACTCTGTACCAAACCCTCTGTCTCTGCCCTGGGAGTGCCTGATGGGATGGTGTTGAGGGAGCTTTACACTGTATCTAACCCATACTATCTGTGGCCTGGGAGTTTGTGATGGGACGGTGTATAGGGAGCTTTACTCTGTACCTAACCCTCTGTCCCTGCCCTGGGAGTGTGTGATGGGACAGTGTGGGGAGTGTTACTCTGTATCTAACCCATACTATCTCTGCCCTGGGAGTGTGTGATGGCACAGTGTAGCAAGACTCTGTATCTAACCTGTGCTAACCTTCTCTGAGGATGTTTGATGAGACGACATGAAATGAGCTTTTCTCTGCACTTAATCCACTCAAGGGTGGGATAAGAAAGTGCTTCTTCATGCAAAATGCAGTCGGATAATGGATGTCTTTTCTCCAAAGGACAGATGACGCTGGGTGGTAGACTGAAAATTTATTACCTGAGATTGATCAGGTTTTGCTGGTTGGGTTATGAAGGGTATGACCAAGGTAGTTCAATGTAGTTGAGGTATAGATCAGCCCTGATCTAAGTGAATGGTGAACTACATCCTCCTATGGATGTGGTCTTAGAGATACACCTGAGTCTCTTCAAGTAGCCTGTCAACAAGACACAGCAAGCTGGACAGACTCAGTGGGTCAGGCAGCATCCATGGAGGGAAATGGACAGTCAATGTTTTGGGTTGAGACCCGAAAGGTGGGGGGGAATAGCTAGGGGTGAGGGGACAGGGTGGAGCAAGAGCTGGCAAGCAATTGGTGGATCCAAGATGGAGGAGGCAAGAGTGGAAGTAGTGACAGAGGCTGGGAGGTGGAGGTGACAAAGGGCTGCAGATGGTGGAATCTGATAGGAGAGGAAGGTGGAGCCTGGAATCAAGGGAGGGAGGTGGAGATGGCAGATG
>JARFYF010000063.1:62816311-62831463 GCA_030265395.1 Rhina ancylostomus | reverse complement strand
TTGAGATTCTCCCACTACTGAAAACATTTCAGCCTCTACCATGTCACCATCCCCCATCCTTTAAGATCACCAAATATAGATCCAAATTAACTCAACTCTCTTGATAGGACAACCCTTTCATCTCAGGAATTGGCTTGGGTGAATCTCCTTTAGACTGCCTCCAATGCCACTGTACCCATCCCTAGGTAGACTGACTGTGTATGGAACTCCAAAGTCATTCATGTCATTGGTCAGTTTGATTGTTGCTCAGTTACTCATTGTCAATATGTCATAGTTTCTAAGTGGAAATATTGATTTGTCTGTCCATTCAGTCAAATTACTGGTCTGGATGGTAACCGAGAGAATCATCCACCAGAGTGACAATTGGTAGGTAGAACCATGCACTGAGGTGTTTTATTGGACTGCAAGATTGCCAGATTTCGTAATCTCTGTAATTTTCTTCTCTTACATTTACCAGCTCCTTTGGAAGTTCATTAAATTGTTTCTCACTCCAGGATCCTGCTGAGTTTTTCCATTATTTTCTGTTTTATTTTGCATTTCCAGCATCTTCAGTGGTTTAAATTTGTGAGACTCATTTGTTGCCCAGACTGTTGGACAATAGCATCATTTGCTGCATTGTTAGTTGGTCATTCGATTAATACTTTGTGCAACTCATTCATCAGTGGTTTAATTTATTGCTTTCATTATTGTCAACAGAATCATTCGTTGCCCTAACTTTTGGTCTCTTGTATAACCCATCTGCCTGATCATTGAATCATCTTTGGTTATCAGTCAAAAGAATAAATTTTCCCAGCAAATTATGGTCAGTAGACTAATCCATCTCTCTGTCTATTGTATGGCATTCATTGGACTAATCATTTATGACTTTTGTTATCGATCAATAGAATCAGATATTCAGTCGAATTAATGGTGAATAGGTTGATTTATCATTGTGGATATTGGTCAGTAGAATTAATAATTAATTTTATTTTTGATTGGATAAAATCAAAAATAAATTGAATGAATGACTGTATGACTCTATTAGTCAAATCATCCCTCAACCTGATTATTGGTTGGTAGAAGAATTCACTGGTCTAATTATTGATAATAACTTAATTATCAATCTGATTAATAGTAAGTTGTATCATTCATCAGTCTGATTATTGGTGAATAGAATCATTATTCGTCAGTTAATTCATTGTTGCCTTGATTATTAGTCGATGATTGATTTACTGGTCTGAGTATTGATCAATAAGTCAGTCATTAATCTGAGTACTGTTTAATAGATTCATTCATGGGTATGATTATTGGTCAATAAGATTATTTTGATTTTAGGTCAGTAGAGTCATTGTTCTGAATATTGATTAACAGAATAATTCATTGTTGACATTAGACTCGCTCATCGTTCTCATTATTGTTCAGTTGCTTAATTAATCTGATTATTGGTCTGATAATCATTCACTGGCTGATTATTGTTCATTGACATCATTGGTCGGTATAGTTTTCCATAAAATATTTGTTGGTAAATTGATAACAAGACATTCATTTATCTTACTTATTGGTCAGTGGAACCATTGATGCAATTGATTTTGGTTACTAATGACCTGTGTATTACTGGTTAGCATATTTATTCATTGGTCCTATTATGGTTGGTAAACTTGCTCATTAGTCTGATTATTGATTAAAACGTTCACCTGCCTGATTATTGGTCAGTACAATTTATATCCACCGATTTACAGACATATTTTTGCTTGACCTGTTTATTGGTTACAGTTAGCAAAATCAATTGTGGGTCTGATTGTTATTAAAAAATAGAAAATGATGGAAACATTCAGTGTGAAAGGAAAAGTTGAAAAGACAAATATTGCACCTCCTGTGGGATGATTTGATTATTGTTCAGTGGAATTGTTTTGTCTATATTTTGTTAATTAAAATTTTTCTTTATTGATCAGTAGAATAACTTGTTGGCCTGGTTATTCATCAATAGTGGCCTGATTACATCATGTGGCCTGATTACAGAGTGCTGGATTTAGTTACTGGTCACTGCCTTTATATTTAATCTGATAAATGGATGGCAAAGATGTCCATCTGATTGATTGTCAGCAGAAACAATAATTGGTTTAATTGTTAATCAGTAAATCCATTCACAGACCTTTCCTTTCCTTTGTTCACCATTCCTCTCAACACCCCGCCCACCCCCCCACCCCCCCCTTTCTCTGCAGGTTAAGGCATCTATGATCTTTAACTTTCCTTAGTTCTGATGAAAGATCACCGACCTGAAAAGGTTAACTATGTACGCCGGACACATCTCCCCTATACTGCTGACCTACAGGCCATCTCTGGGTAATGAATGGCTCCCATTTGTACAGATATCCATGTCAATTTTGTCTGTGTCAGAAAATACACAAAAATCACTCGATATGGTAACCATACCTCCATGGTTTTGTAATGAATAGCATCAATAACACATAAGAAAGAACGATTACTAAAGGTGGGGAGAGAGAGAGGAAACTAGTTCTGCCGTTCATAGGAATGAACATGTGTACGTGTGTTGGACTCCTGAATTTAATAATATTATGGGATCTCATTCATATGTACAGGTGTTCGTAACCCCTGGATGGCCTGTGTTAGTTCCTTCCAGCATCTTTTGCTTTATTTCAGACATTCAGCACCTGCATATTTTACTTTTGGTAGATTAATTGATCTGAGAATAGAATTTGTTGATCAGTCTGATTATAGGTAGCAGAAAAATTAACTGGTTATATTTTTGGTCAGTCTCATCACTCTTGGATCTGATGACTTCTACAACTATTTGTCCCTCTGATTAATGATCAGTGGAATCATATTTGTCTAATTATTGCCCAGTAGGTTCACTCAAAAACTTTCTGTTTAGTATTCATTTCCTCCCTTCCCTTCGTTCCCCCCTTTCTCTGCAGCTCTTTTTCTCAGCCTTCATTGGACCCAATGAAAGTTAACTTTTTTGCTTCTTCATAGATGCTGCTTGACTGCTGAACCTTTCCAGCATTCTCTGTTTTATTTCAGAACTAAAACATCTGCTGTGCTTTAGTTTTGGTAGAGTTATAACCTACAAAATCATTCCCTGGTCTGATTACTGTTTGGCAAGATCATAAATGGTTTGATTGTTCATCAGTGGAATCATCAGGCTAAGTACTGATCAGTGGAATAATCACTGGTTCAATTGTCATCAGCAGAATTGTGTATCACTCTGATTATGTCTGATCATGACTTAACTTCATTTAATGATCCAGTTAGACATGAAGAATCTTTAATTGGACTGATTATTAATCAGTAGAATTACTGATTCACATTCAAGACGCATTTCATCAATGATTGATATGATTATTGATCTCTGATTATTGGTCAATATATTCACAAGACTGATTATAGGTCAGTAGATTTAGGTATTGTTCTAATTGTGGATGGTAGATCATTAAATAATTCTTGTTCAGTGTTGCAAAACAGTGGTTTATTATACTATGATTCTGATCCAGTCAATACATTTGAGAAAATTGTTATATTGAACACTTAGTAACAAGGAGAAAACACTTTGCACTATTAAAGTAAATGAAATTCTCAAATCCCTTGGCAACAGCAAAGTAAGAATCATTAATAGCCCTTAATACCACTTCTGGCCACTTAATGTCCTCCCAAATGATCCAAAACGAAAAATCCAGTTCCTTAGCTAATCTGGACTTCTGACTGAGTATCCTCAAAGTTTATTGCTCTGTACATTGATCAGTTTCTCTTCTCATCGGCCTGATTATTGATCTGTAGAATTATTCAACCATCTGACTGTTGATTGGTAAAAGCATTCAACTGTGTGATCACTGGCCAATAGCATCATTATTCAGGCAGGTCAGTAAAATAATTTGTTAATCTGAAAGGTAAATAGAGTGATTCAACCAGCTGATTATTGGTCAATATGATCAGTTTCTCAATGTGATCTGTAGAATAATACATCAGTCTGAATAATGTTCTTTGGAATCATTGATCTGCACATACTTTGGTCAGCAAATTATGTGTTAATCTGATTATTGGTCAGGATTGTTTTTACACGAGAATCAAATTTTTGGTTGGATTATTGGTCAGTGGAGTAACTAATTGTTTTGATTATTCATACGGCAGTCTGCCCATTGGTCAGTAAATGGTTTGTACTTTGATTATTAGCATCAGTCCTCTGTCTGACCATTGGTCAGGAGATTCCTTCATTGGGTATGTTATTAGTAAGATCATTGGCTGGTCTGACTCCTAGTCAGAAAAAATATTCTTCAATCTAATTATTGATCAACAAAATTCATTTCTCTAACTGTGGACAGAATCAATCAGTGCTCTAATTGTCAGTCTGTTGTATCATTCAACAATCTGAATATTGGTTAATGGAATCATTCTTGTGTCTGGTTAAAAGGTAAGTAGAATGATTTATCAGGCTGATTATTGGTCAGTACGAACATTGATTCATCTGATTAAACATCGGGAGACTCACTGAACACAATTTTGATTGCTGAGTACAATCTTTCCTTTGTTTGATTCTTGGGCAGTGGAATCATTTGCCTCTTATCAGTCAGTGGAGTCATACTGGTCTCATGATTGGTTAGTAAAATCAGTTATCAGTCTGATTATTCTTCAGTGGAGTCAGTCTCATCACTCTTGGATCTGATGACTTGTACAACTATTTGTCCCTCTGATTATTGATCAGTGGAATCATATTTATCTAAATGATTCTGATCTTTTGAACAGAAGACTTTTCGTGGACCTGTTTATAGATCAGTAGAATAATTTATTGGTCCAGTTATTATCAGTAGTATTCTTCACTGGCCTAATTATTGGTCAATAGATTCATTAATTCATTGGTTAAATGTCAGTCAATTCATTGAATGGAATTGGTGAGTCAAATTATTGCCCAGCCTGTCAGTGAAATTGTATCCTGCTTATTGGTCAGAATATTTAATTACTGATCTGATTGTAAAGAAAAGGCAATTATTGGGATACTTACTTTCCAGTAGGAACAATGTTTCATTAGCTTAAAAGTCATTTGATTAGTTTGAGCAGCATTGTTGATCCATTCACTGGTCTGAGAATCACTCGTCTGATTTTTGCTTAGTAGAATAATTTTTAGTTTGATATTGGCTAGTGGAACTGTTTTGGATATCATCAGCAGAATCATTTATTGATCTGACTAATGATCATAAGAATCAGTCATCAATATGATCATTTGACAGAAATTATTCATCCAAGTGATTATAGATCAGTTGGTCCAATATTAGTTGAATCATTGCATTGTTCTGAGAATGGATTATTGGAATCAATCATCAGTTTTTGATTAGTAAATGACTGTACCTTGATCATTAGAGCCATCATATTGGTCTGACCATTGTTAATAGATTCATAATGGGTGTAATCATTGGTTAGTAGAACTGTGTGTGTGTGTGTGGTTACTCATCAGAAGAGCATTTGTTAAGCTTGATCCTTGATTAGCTGGTCTAATTACTATTTGGTAGAGTCATTTGTAGGCCTAATAAATAGATTGTCACAATGTTGATCGAGAGCAAACTCAGAGAACCCAAATGCGGCACACCGATACAAGACTGGAGTCAGGACACTTCCTCAGGACAAACACAGGCAGTAACTGGAAGGAATCTTGCCTCAGAGATCAGAAGAGGAATCCCAACACAAACTGGATCTTCACAAAGGAATAGAGAACACAGGACTGCTCTAGAATAAACCTACTCTAAGCAACTGGAACCAAAGTATACCTAAAGGTAGACCAATACTCTGGCAACTGGAGCCAGAGAAACACAGGTTCTTATGCTAGGCCCCTGATGGGGCTCAGGTGTGTATTGTTATACAATCAGTGCAGCATGAAATCCATGTGCTGGACAACAAGGCATTAATGGAGCCAAATGAGGGCCAGAACTCAGAACCATGACATAGATGGTAAAATTACTTATCCCTCTTTTTTTTTTGGTCAACATTAGTTCAAATGCCCTTGTTATTCACCACTTTAATTATTTTTCCATAGAATCATTTATTGTTCTGTATTCATTGGTGAAGCTATTCACTGTTTTACTCAGTTAGTCTGGCAGTAGAATCATTCAACAGTCTGATCATCATTGAGTTGAACTATATTATAGAACTATATCATTTAAATTATTAGTCAATACAATTGTTCATCAGTCAGTACTGGTCAGTACATTCATTTGCAGTTTGATTTCTCTTTTTCATAGACCCTTTCACCGGCCAGGGTATTCAGCAGTAGCATCAGGCATTCACCTCCTTGTGGTGGATAAGAATTATCCTTATTGATGAATAAATGATTTGCATTTTTGATCATTTGCATCACTCATTGGATAAATTATTGGGCAGCAGATTTATTCTTCAGTCTGATTATCGGTTGACAAATAGGATAGGCTGGGGACATGTCCTGATGAAGGGTCTCAGCTCGAAGCATTAACTGTTCATTTCGCACCGTGGATACTGCCTGGTCTGCTGAGTTCCTCCAGTGTTTTCTGTGTGTTGCTCAGGATGGGTTGGGTTTGTTTTCCCTAGAGCAAAGGAGGAGTGAGGGGTACCTGATAGAGGTACTTAAAATTATGAGAGGGATAGATAGGATAGATATCTTTTTTCCCATTGGCAGGGGAAGGCTTAGGTTTAAGTTGAGTGGCAGCATGTTTAGAGGGGTTCTGAGGGGCAAATTTTTCACCAGAGGGGTTTTGGAGTCTAGAAAACGCTGCCTGAAGGGTGGTGGAGACAGAGAGTCTCACAACAGAAGAAGCATCCAGACAAGAACTTGAATCTCTGGGACATAGAAGATTGCAGGTAAATGAAATGAGTGTAGATAGATGCAACAACTGATATGGACATGATGGTTTGAAAGGCCTATGTCTGTGCTGTATGGCTCTATGACTCTATTGACAGTGGACTTTCATCAATGTGATTATTCATCAATGGAATCTTTCATTAGTTTGATTATTGTTGAGTGGAATCATTGATCCATCTGCCTTGTGTTCAGTCGTTCATCTGGACTTCCGTCATTAGATTCATTAACCACTCTGATTATTGATTAATGAAATAATTTACCAGTCAGATTATGGACTTATCAGTGTAGTTATTATGCAGGATAATAATTCTGTTGGCTACTTATAAGTCAGTAGTATCATTCATCAATCTGATTGTTGTCACCAGGATCAATCACCCATCTGATCACTGGTCAGGAGAATAATTAATTGGTCCGATGATTGATTGGTCTGTGAAATTATTCATAGCTTTATGTATTCGTAAGTATGATCATTCTGATCATTAGTCAATTTGATTCTTAGTAATTAGACACATACTTCAGTAAGATTTTTTTGTGGATTAAGCCAATTAATTTTAGTCAACTCATTCATTGAACTAATTATAGGCCAGAAGAATCATCCATCAGACTGAATAATGGAACATGTACTCATTCATTGATCTACTTATTCTGTTCCTCAGTTTGGTCAATAGATTCATTTAACATGTGGATTATTGATCAGTCAGATCATGCTTCAGTCTAATCAGTGGCCTTTAGATTCGATCATTAATCTGATATTTGCTCTACAAAATTATTGCTTAATCAATTTTAAAGATCAGTAGGATTTTTGACCATATTGGTTGTAGGTGAGTAGAATTTTTTTTTTGGTCAGATTACTGATCAGACCATTCTTGTGCTGGTCTGATTATTGTACATGAACACATTGTTGGACAATAAGTTTGTTCATTACTTTGTATATTCATTGGCAAAATTATTCATCAATGGTCATAATTTACTGATCTGATTATTGTTCAGTGCAATTATTCGTCAGTCTAATTATTGGTTAGTAGAATCAGTCATCAGTCTGATAGTTATCAGTGAAAACATTAGAGAAGTGTCTTCATCTGACATATGTGATGTAACATAAGAGGTTGGTGAGGCCGCACTTGGAGTATTGTGTACGGTTCTGGTCACCCATTTATGGGAAAGATACTATTACACTAGAAAGAGTGCAGAAAAGATTTACCAGGATATTGCCCGGACTTGGAGGCCTGACTTACAAGGAGACTAGGACTTTATTCCCTGGAATGTAGGAGATTGAGGGGTGACCTGATAGAGGTGTATAAGCTCATGAGAGGCATAGACAGGGTGAAAGCCACATAGTCTTTTTTTTCCCAGGGAGGGAGTGTTTAAAAACGTCAAGACATTTGAAAGGGATATTAGGGGTAGTTTCTTCATGCAAAGCATGGTGCGTATTTGGAATGAGCTGCCAGAAATGGTGGTTGAGGTTGGCACATGAGCAACATTTAAAAGCCATCTAGATAAGTACATGGATATGAGAGGTTTGGAGGGCTATGGGCAGACGCAGGCAGATGGGACTAAATTGCTGGGCAACACAGTTGGCATGGGCGAGTTGGGCCAAAGGGCCTGTTTCCATGCTGTATGGCTCTATCTGAGGAGGACAGTAATATTATTCAGCAGTTTAATTGGTCAATAGTCATTGGTTGGATTTAATACTGGTCAATCAAGTTATACAAATGTCTGATTGGAGGGCAATAGAATTCATAATGGATTTGATCATTGGTTAGTAGAATCACTGCTGTAGGTGTTATGGGAGTGGGTATCTGACAGAGTTGTTGGTCTCATTATTGGTCAGTTGAATTCTTCAGTCAAGTAATTGGTCTGCAGGATAATTTATTGTCAGTAAACTCATTCATCAATATGATCAGTAGTCAGCAAAGATCATCTACCAGTCTGATTATTGGTCAGTGGAACCATCTGTCAGTCTGAGTTTTATTGTGTGGAATCATTCGCCCTTTGGATTATTCATCTTGGATCCATTAAACAGACTGAGTATTCATCAATATGACATTGAACTATTTGTTAGTGGAATTATTCATTGGTCTGATAATTGAGCATTATTATCAATAGTTGGTTCTACTCATCAAAGATCAGCTTATCCATCAGTCTGAATATTAGTCAATTAAATCCTTTATCAGTCCTATCAATGGTCACTGCAAACATTTGTCTGTAGATTAGTAATTTGTAGATCTATTCACAAGAAGTTGGTAAAAGACACTTGGATAGGGACGTGATAGGAAAAGTTCAGAGGGATATGGGCCAAACGCAGGCAAATAGGACTCGCTGAGATTGGAATCTCAGCCAGAGAGCCTGTTTCCACGCTGCATTACTCTGTGACTCTCGTAAAATAAATCATTAGTCTGATAATTGGTCAGAACAATAATTTGTCAGTTAAGTTATTGTCAGGGGAAATATTTATCTATCTGATAATTGGTATGACTCATTTCTGCAGGTTTATTAATTGGGGTGATCAATTAACTGGTCTGAGCAGTAGTTATATATTCATCTGGTTGTGTCAGTTGTGTCAGTTGAATCATTCCTTGGTTTGCTTATTGCACAGAATCATTCTGCAGTCAGACTATCAATATCTATAATCAATTATCAGTCTGAATTTTGGTAACATAATTTATCAATCTGATCAATGAAATGTCTGATATTTGGTTAATAGAGTTGTTGATGGGATTTTCTTTCATATGTCATGATAAACCTTGCATTTTAAAGTCCAGCCTATCAATCGCAACCTGATGTGTCAAGTGGAAGTGAGGTATCTCCTGCAACAAATCTTCATGGGATGGTTAATGAGATGTATTAGATGGTTTGGGACTTCTGACCATAGTTGCCCATTGAGGTGTCCACCATCCATTGCACAGCAGGTGACCACAACATCCCTGGCCTGTGTAAACTCTATTGAAGTCTGTTTTGAAGGAGGCCAAAGCCAGAGATCACTATGTCAGTGATTAAGTACTTTTTCTTTCATAGCTGCTTCCATTTCAAAGTCAAAACTGAGTTTGTCACATGCACAAGTCTATGTATGCTCAGGTGCAATGAAAAACTTGCAGCAGCATCACAAGCACATAGCATCAGATACACAACATTCACAAGAAAAACATGTATCAAACATAAATTATACACAATTTTCACAAGAAAGAACACAATTAGAACAAAAAAACACAATCCATTGTAATGCAAAGCAGTTATAGTGTTGCTATACTGAGGTAGTGATTTAAGGTTGTGCAGCTTGGTTCAAGGACAAAATGGTTGAAGGGAAGTAGCTGTTCCTGAATCTGGTGGTGAGGGACTTCAGGCTTCTGCACCTCCTGCCCGATGGTAGCTGTGAGAAGATGACATGGCCTGGATGGCGGGGATCTATGATGGATGTTGCCTTCCTGAGGCTGTTCCTCCTGTAGGTACTTTTGATGGTGGGGAGGGGTGTACCCATGATGTATTGGGTTGATGTGGTTTAGATAATGATGTTTAGCTATTGTTTTCCAGAATGAATGGTGTTACTTTGTGTGGTTTTGTCAAGATCTTGAGTATTATCCACAGTTTTTTTCATCTTGTGGATGACTTTGAAATAATGGAGTTTGGATTGGAGGACAAACTCGTAGGGTAATACAACATGGAAACAGGCCCTTTAGCCCAACTTGTCCATGGTGCCCAACAAGCTAGTTCCATGTTTGGCCCATATCCTTCTAAGTCCCCCCTATCTATGTATTTATCCAAATATCTTTTGAATGTCGTTGTATCTGTTTCAACCATTTCTTCTGGCAGCTCATCTCAAAATGCCCTTACTGATGAAGGCCAATGTACTAAAAGCTGCCTTCACCACCCTATCTACCTGTGATGCCACTTTCAGTGAACTATGTGCTTGTACTCCTCGGTGCCCCTGTTCTATGACACTCCTCTGGGCCCACTGAATAAGTCCTACCCTGGTTTGACTTCCCAAAATGCAACACTTCGCAGGAATTAAAAGCCATTTGCCAATCCTCAGCCCAGAGGTAGCCAGAACCATTAACCACTCAACTGGGGTGAACTGAATAATCTCCATCATCTTGTACGTGCCGCCTCACAGCTGTGTGTTGATATCTTCTGCATGTTGGCTGCAGGAGATTGCAGTAGTGCAGTGTTCCACAGCTGAGCATGCAAGGTCAGTGTTGCAACCTGCTTACTGGTGAGTAGCATTGTACATCAGTCTTATTATTTATGTTGATTCAATCTATCGGTCAGTAAAATCATCAATATTTCTGATTAAGTATCAGTAATATTGATTGCAATCATGATGATGCTTTTATTGATTCTATTATTGGTCAGCAAATTCATTTATTGGTAAGTATTATTCTTCAGTCTGACTATTACTTGCTTGTCTACTTCATTATCAGTTGGTGGAATAATTTATTTGTTATGAGAATCATTGAGCAGTCTGTATTTTGGTCTGCTGAATCATTAATTGATCTCTTATTTTTGTTCAGTTGAATCATTGATTCCACTGATATTAGTAACTGAAAATCCACTCTTTGGTCTGATTACCAGTTAGTTGAGTCACTCACCTGTCTTATTGTTAATCAGTAGAATCTGATTATTGGTCAGTGGATTGAATTTACAGTGTAATTATTAATTGGTTGCAATTGTACTGATTTGATTATCAGTCTTTAGAATCTTCATCAGACTCTATATTGGTCAAAGATTCATCCTTGGGTCTGATTTTTGGCCAGTGGAATAATTCTTTGGTCCGATTATTGATCAGTTGTATTATTCATTATTACTCAGTACTTTCATTTACTTTTCTGATTACTGGTCATTATAATTATTGATTGGTCTGATTATTTGCTAGTCCAGTTATTGATCAGGCTGTGTATTGGTCAGTAGAATCCTTCATCAGCTTAATCAATCAATCTATACAAACTTCCATCATTAATATACTTGTCTAATTGTTCTTCAGTAAAACCATGTGTAATCTGATTATTTGTCTGTGAATCGATTCACTGGTCTGATTGTTGTACAGTATAATCATGCATTGATCTGATTAAATATCAGTAGAATAATACATGGATTTAATTATTCTCAATCAAATCATTCTTTCTGTATTTGTCATCAATTCATCTGGTTAATAATCAGGAATAATCAAAAAAAGGAATGGCAATATATTTTCAATTCAGGACTTTTGACCATTGTTCAATAGACATATCCCTAGGTCTGATCATTAGTCAGTAGAATCATGCATTGATATGATTGTGAATTGGTATAATCTTTCAAACTTCAGTTAATTGTCAATAGTATAATTCATCGGTCTAATTATTGTCATTAGCGTCATGTACTGGTATGATCATTATTCAATAGAATCATTCATTCCTAATCTATGGTTAGTGGACTCATGAACCAGACTGATTATTGGGCATTAGAATCATTTGTCAGTCTATCCATTAGTCAGAGGAATCATTCACCAATCTGCTTACTAGAATCGTACAATGGCATGATTATTACTCAGTGGAATTGTGGCTTCATTTGATCAATGCTTAAGAAAATTTTTGAACTATCTGCATGGTCTTGGTCATATTAATTGGACTAACTTGGTCAAATGATTTTGTTTATCGATAAGTTGAATCAATTTGGCCAGCAGAATAAATCACCACTCTTAACACTGATCAGTAGATTCATTCTTCATTCTGATTAGACATCAGTGAAATGATTCTTTACATAATTATTGATCAGTGGAATTATTCAATGATCTGATTTTTGGTTGGTACAATTATTCAGTAGAATTAATCTTCAGTCTCTTTATTAGCCAGATGAGTAATGAATTAGTCCAAATATAGTCAATATGCTTACTTGTCAGTCTTTGTTATTGTACAGTGAATCATTCAACAAATTGTGCATTATTGTGTAGAATCAAACAATGATCTGGTCATTTGAGATGTGGAATCATTTGTTGATCTGAACATTTTATTATTCAGCAGTCTGATTGCTGGCTCGTGGCATCATGTTGGTTCATTTATGGTTCAGTAAATTATTCTGCTTTGTGCTCAATAGAATTATTCATTTTAATGTGTATTTATCAGCTGAGTCGTGATCTGTTTGAGACCTTTTTTGGTCAGTTTATCAGCATAGCAATTGATCAGTAGAATCATTGATTGGTGTGAGTTCCAATTGAATCTGTAATTGTTTTGTTTATTGGTCAGTAGAATAATTTATCAGTCTGTGACCTGCGGCATAAAGCAGCCGACATAATCAAGGTCCCCTCCCACCCCAGACATTCTCTCTTCTCCCCCCTCCCATCAGGCAGAAAAAACAAAAGCCAGAAACCATGTACCATCAGGCTCAAGGACAGCTTCTATCCCACTGTTATAAGCCTATCAAATGGTTCCCTAATATAATAAGATGGACTCTTGACCTCACAGTCTACCTCATTCTGACCTTGCACCTTATTATCTGCCTGCACTGCACTTTCTCTGTAATTGCAACACTTTACTCTGCATTCTGTTATTGTTTTCCCTTGTACTACCTCAATGCACTGTTGTAATGAAATGATCTGTATGGATGGCATGCAAAACAAATTTTTTCACTGTACCTCAGTACACGTGACAATAATAAACCAATTTACCAATTTATTCATCAGCCTATCTGTAAAGAATCTGCACAGTTATGGTCTCTCTAATTTTTAAGCCATCAGCTCCTTGGATTTAGGAGTCAGCATTCCTAAATCCCAGCTGTGCCAATGAGCCTTGCCAGCTAGTTACATTTACAGGGCTATAGGTGCCCTTGGCATTCCCACAAATGCAACATAGGAGTGGTGAATGAAAGCCCCTGGCATGAAACACATTCTGAAAATCAGCTCTCAAATACATTTTTTGCTTCTGTGGGTTATGTTTCATGAAAACAAGGTAGAATTGAAATTTCACCTGGGGTGCAGTGGCCTAACAGTGTCAGTCGAAGTGATGAGAGAAAGCACTGCAGGCAGAGATTAAGATGGTTTACCACAATTGGGATATATTGTTAAACCCAGTCTATTGTCCAAAGAACTGAAGACACTGGGCTTTATACTATAATAATAAGGTGACAGTTGTTCCCATAGAGCAGAATGTTCTGTATTTGAGAAACAGTGGATAACACAGAGTTTGGCAACCAACAAACCTAGTACATTAGAACCCATCGGGCTGTGCAGCCAGTGTCAAAGCCAGTGTAGACGTTGCCAGCAATTCTGCTGACCCTAAGCATGTTCTTCACTTCACTGGCCACAGCATTCAGTCATAGCACCTGTGACTAACAAATTGAGGCACACCAGTCAGTGTGATGAGTAAACAAACCTTCAACAATATTTTCTCTTGCCTTACTCTAACTCAGCCAGAGGAATGTCAGATTTTTCCTTACAACATGTTCTTTGCTCTGTTTACTCTGTCTATATTTCCTGCTGCCTTGGGAAAGCAGCCAACATAATCAAAGACCCGTCCCACCCCAGTCATGCTCTATTCTCCCTCCTCCCATCGGGCAAAAGATACAAAAGCTTAAGAACAGGTACCAGCAGGCTCTAGGACAGCTGCTGTCTTGCTGTTATATCACCCTTGAATGGACCTCTTGTACACTAAGGATTAACTCTTGATCTCCCAATCTACCTTGTCATGGACCTTGCACTTTATTTGTCTTCCTGCACTGCACTTTCTCTGTAACTGTAATATTTATATTCTTCATTCTGTTTTTATTTCCTTCTGTCCTCCCTTGATGTACTTATGGAATGATTTTTGTGGGTGGTATGCACTGTATCTTGGTACTTATGATGATAATAAAACGATTACCAAAATGTTCTCATTGCAAATGACTTTTAAATCTAAGGGTGTTAACACAGCACTCTACATATCTCAGATAACAGTGACGTTCTTCTGATTTATAACATGCTGATATCTCTTTACATATAATCACAGGAATTAGGAGCAGGAGTAGGCCACTCAGCCATTTGTGTTTACTCCATCGTTCAATAAGATCGCAGTTTATCTGACTGTCACCTCAACTCCTCATTCCTGTCGACCTTTGGTTGACTTGCACCCTCTTGCTTATCAAGAATCTATCTACTTCTGCCTTTATAATATTCTAAGGCTCTGCTTCCACCATGGTTGAGGAACCCTCTGGCAGTAAACATGCCTTTTTTATCTCTACCTTAAAATGGCAGCAATGACCCCTGGTTCTATTTTCCCACAAGGTGAAGTATTGCCTCCACATCCACTCTCTCAAGACCCCTCAGGATCTTGTATGCTTCAATCGAGTCTCATCTCCCTCTGGTAAACTTCAACCTAACCTGAGAAACCTTTCC
>JARFYF010000063.1:62623030-62633086 GCA_030265395.1 Rhina ancylostomus | reverse complement strand
TGGATAGACAGCTAGATAAACATAGGGACGCTACCACATTAATAAATAGATGGATAGATACCAGATAGACGGATAGATAGACTAATAGGTATACAGAGGATGGACAAAGTGACAGGTAGATTGATGGCTAGATAGAGTCGATGATTGATGGACAGGTTAACACCAAAAATCTCGGTCGTAGTGCTTCAATGTGAACAGCATTCCCACTCTGAGTTCTACTACCAAGGCTTCAGATTCTTTTAGACTCCCTGTGAAATACTCATGCCATTAGTGGGTGCTCTTCTTGGGAGAGAGTGCGCGTTGTGCTGAGGGATTTATGGTGGGTGGATGGTTGCAGGCGCCTGAAATGGGAAAGGCAGATAGATGGGTGTGGGGATACACGGACCGGGGAAGAGCTGGCAGGGCAGGAGTGGGGGAAGATTGGCCAGGTTCACAGTGAGGGAGCGGGAGACAGATGAGAGACATCTCAATGAACACAATCGAAGCGAGGGGGATTGGATTATTTGTGTAACCGCAGATTTGGCTAATTTTATCAATTATTCAACAGATTTTCCCGTGGACTGGGTTGATTAGAAGGAATCTTTTTTTATTGCCGTGACACTCTGTGCAGAGAGAACAACAGGGAGAGGAACAGCTGAGGGGAGGGGAATGTGCCTTTGGCTGTGCAGGAACAATTAGTGCAGCTTGCATTGCTGTTTTTGCAGTTCTCTCCCTCTGTTCTGGCTTAATTGGAACCCAGTGAGACCACTGAAATCGCATTAAGCCGAGCCCCGACAGAGAGATCATCCATCTTTTTTTATTACAGTGTAATGGGCCTTCTCACAAGTCGAAATCCGATTTGTCACTGGCCTTGTTCGCTGATAACTGGAATTTGTCATCCCATTCTCTGTCTGTTAATGTCATCATCCAGGCCCTGACAGCTGGTCCCATCAAGGGAGAGGCAAGGACGGAATATATCAGTCAACATAATATTTCTAAAACTACAGGGAGAAGACAGCAATAAATGCACATTAAAGACCTTATGAGAGGGAAATCTGTTGCCATTAATTAAAATGTGTGTGTTTGTGTGTGTGTGTTTAGAAGAAAAATTGCAAAAATTCTTGTTAAAAGTGTACTGGCAGAGATTGTTTTCATTCTGATTAGAAATGGCAAGGTGGGGAAGCAAGGATTGGCAGACGTGAGAGAGGGAGAGGGAGAGGGAGAGAGAGAGAGGAAATAATTCATCAAAGCAAGGGTACATGAAAGGGAGGATAATGGCAAGGACTCCAGTTCCGAAAGAGAGGGATGCTGGTTTACTGTGACTGCTTGAAGGCTAACTCCCTGAGGAAGAGCAATTCATGGTAAAATATATACAACCATGAGAGCTCTGGCCTACTTATCTAGCTACTGAAAGGGCCACGTCTGTACAAACTCCAGTTCGAAACGCAAGACATCCGCTGAACAGCCTGTACCAGATAACAGCTGTAATACTCGACAGGGGCTTAATCTTATACTCAGGGTTTTATTTGCTTTGGTGATCAATAGCCGCGTGATTGCGCTACTTGGCTTTTACCAAAACTGGTTAAAAGCCAGCCAGGACGATTTTCCCTTAAGAAGGTTGGGGAAGCAAAGGTGAAGGTTCAGGAGGTGGAATTCAAAGGGATGAGCAAGGGAGGTCGGGAACCAGGGTTTGGGGTTTAAAACGTTCCCAGTGGAGGTGGACAGTGAGGGGGGATATCACTTGCTGCTGGTGGGGGTCTGGGACAGGGTGGGCACAAGGCCTGGGTGGGGGAAGAGGGTGCTGGGGACAGGTGCAGGTCAGAGTCTGTGGCTGTGGCCCTGGGTGTCAGGAGCCAAGTGTTAGAGGATTTCCTCACCCAGAGGCTGAGGGAAAGTTAGAACACCCTCCACCGTGGCGAATGAAGCCGGATCATTGGTTAATTTGAAGAACCAGTAATAATATAGGGCTCTAGACCCAAGCACACATATCTTCCATAATGTTAAGGGCCACTGTTAACATCCTCTTAACATAGAACAGTACAGCACAGGAACGAGCCCTTCAGCCCACAATGTTGTGTCAAACTAATTAAGCCAATGATACCTAATCCCTTCTGCCTGCACATGATCCATATCCCTCCATTCTCTGCACATTCATCTGCCTAAGAGCCTCTTAAATGACCCTATTGTATCTGCCCCCACCACCACCCCTGGCAGCCCGTTCCAGGCACCCACTGCTCCCTGTGTAAAAAAACTTACCCCGCACATCTCCTTGGAGCTTTCCCTCTTTTCTCACCTTAAGTGCATGCCCTCTAGTATTAGACATTCCGACCCTGGGATAAGGATACCGGCTGTATCTACGCCTCTCATATCAGCAAATGTAAAGTTGTGGCTGGGAGGACAGAGTCTGTGTTGATGGTGTCTTGTTTTTGACGCCTTCAACGAACAAGAGGAAGCCTTGCATTCCTGCACTGGGATTCCTGATCCAGGGGGACAGGTATTGAAGTCTCCGTGGCCATGGGTGCTAGGTTCAGGTCTGGTACTGTAGGACTGTGCAGCACCCATGGGAGACTGGACCATCTGAGGGGACAGCGTTCCCTGTGTCCGTATCTATCGATCAGCAATCTGCAGGCAGCTTTAAATTACAAGGAGACATGAAAGGATCATGTGGACAGGCCAAACTGCAGCAAATGGATTTCTGAGTAGGTCAAAGTGAGGTCATCTGTTTTGAACTGTGTAGACACAGGAAGCAGCCAAGGCCCAGAGAGACCCGGGGGCCGTGTGCAGGAATCACGGGAATGTCACAAGGAGGCAGACCTTTATCTCCAGAGAGCAGAGCTCAGCAAAACCCGGGTTGGACCACAGTGAGAAGATTGCAGTGAGTCATGGACCGCACACCCTAGCCATGATCTACTGGCATTGGAGGGTGTGAAGTGGACACTGACCAGAATGATACCTGAATTCAAAGGTTGCAATTCTGAGGAGAGATCGTACAGGCTGGAGTTGTGTTCCCTGGGACTTGGAGGGTTAATTAGTGACGTGATTGGTTTGTGAAATATTAGGTGGAGTTGATAAGATTTTTGGAGGAAATCTATTGGCACTGCTTGGAGGGTCTGGGATTGGGGCAGGGCACAGGCTGAAACAGCCTAGGTTTCAGGAGGGGGGTGTAAGAACACTTCTACACCCAGAGGCGGCAAGAGATTTGGGGCTCTCCCCACCGAGGTAACTGAAGCTGATCACTGGCTCCTTTCACATCCAATGTGGCTCCACTCAGCTCCAAAGAAAACACAGTACCCGCTTAATTAAGTGAGCCCTTAAAAAGGTCTTACATTCCCCTTCCCCTCACCACCATTAGAATATGGAAGAGGTGGTTGGGTGTAAGGAGACCTTCAGGAGACTGAGGCAAAATACTCAGAGGAAATTCATGATCAACTGTTGAAGGGCTCAGCTGCTGAAGGGAGAGCGATGAACGTTAGGAGATGGAGGTACACAGACCTCTTGCGGAGATGGTGTATGAGACAGGGATGGCCATGCAGAGACCTGACCACATGGAGGGGGCTCTTGAAATGGACGTGATGTCGGACCAGTAGCCAGTCAGATAAGCGAGCTTGGGGCCGAAGGGTGAACGGGGGTCGATGCAAACCATGTAAGGGTGGCAGAGTCTTTGAAGAGCTCAAATTCAGTGAAAGGCAGTGGCGACTCGTTGCAAGATGGTCTCTGTAGATCTACTCATTACCCTTACTATAATCATTCTACACTTTTAAACTTAAATTCTATGCCACTTGTTATTACACTATTGTTATTGTTTTTACTTGTACTACCTCAATGCACTTTGTACTAACTCAATGTAACTGCACTGTGTAATGAATTGACCTGTACAATCGGTATGCAAGGCAAGTTTTTCACTGTGCCTCGGTACAAGTGACAATAATAAACCAACACCAATACCAATACCATTGTCAAGCCTGAATGGGATAAGACCAGGTGGCAGGCAATTTGGTGACAACATGGCCCCAGAAGCAAAGGAATAACACAGGGTGCTGGAGACAGAGAATGGAAGTGAGACACCCCACTTCCCTCCATCCGATAGTGATAATTGGCAATTGGTTCATTATGGTCACATGTACTGAGGTACAGTGAACAACTTTGTTTTGCATGCCATCCATACAGATCATTTCACCACAACAGCACATTGAGGTAGTACAAGGGAAAAACAATAACAGAAATCTGAATAAAGTGTTACAGTTACAGAGAAAGTGCATTGCAGGCAGACAACAAGGTGCAAGGCCACGACAATGTAGATTGTGAGGTTAAGAATCCACCTTATCGTACTTGGGCTCGGTTGAGTAGTCTTGTAACAGTGGGACAGAAACTGTCCATGAGCCTAGAAGTACGTGTTTTCAGGCTTTTATATCTTCTGCCCAATGGGAGGGAGGAAAAGACAAAATGTCCGGGGTGGGTGGGGTCTTTGATTACGTTGGCTGCTTTACTGAAGCAGTGAGAAGCATAGACAGAGTCCATGGAGGGGAGGCTGGTTTCCATGATGTGTTGAGCTGTGTCTACAACTCTCTGCAGTTTCTTGCAGTCTCGGGGATAGTAGAAGTAGAGGTGCTGGTGAGCTTTCTTGGCCGTGGCGTCAATGTGGTTGGACCAGGACAGGCTATTGGTGATGTTTACACCTAGGAACTTGAAGTTCTCAACCATCTCCACCTCATCACCATTGATGTAAACAGAAGCATGTGCACCGCCCCATTTCCTGAAGTCAGTGACCAGCTCTTTCGTTTTGCTAACATTGAGAGAGAGGTTGTTGCCATGACACCATGTCATTTGGCTCTCTATCTCCTTCCTGTACTCCACCTCCCTGTTATTTGAGACACGGCCCACTGCAATGGTGTCATCTGCAAACTTGTAGATGGAGTTGGAGCAGAGCCTGACCACGCTGACGTGAGTGTATAGGGAGTGGAGTAGGGGGCTGAGGACGCAGCCTTGTGGGGCACCAATAGTGCCATGTCTTGACTTAATATTCATCAGAGCAGACGGGGCAATAGCAATGTGAAGATTTCTATCCTCATGCCTAGGGCCTAAAGATGACATCAAATGATGTCAGCAGTGATAAGCACTGGAGCTGAACTAACTGAGGAAGAAAAGGATATCAGAAGGAAATGATGCCTGAAATAGGAACAAAAGAGAATTTTTATTGGCATATACTACAGTATTTAATTGGAAACATACAAAGCCACAGGAAAAGGATAACTGCAGCTTGAAAGAGCAATGGCATGAGATGAAGATGACATGCAAGCTCTAAGATTTTATTAACCAGGATTTATTCTTCATAATTCTTCTGATCTCCACTGTTCATACTTCCTCTGGCTGTGGGGTCTTCTGGGATATATGCTGATTTTGTTTTCCAAACTTCAGGGGAGGAATTCCAGTGAGAGACCTTCTCCAATGGATGAGCAACCCCAGAATCGGTCAGAGCCAACAGGTGGTCAGTGCAGAATCTAGTAGCCTTGGCTAGGGCACTAGTTGGGTTGCTTCATTTGGCTTCTGTGGGTGTAAAGGATGGAGGGGTGAAATCGGTTGAGTTAACACTGGCCTCTCCTGCCCCTGAGTCAGTGGGAGTAAGCTACACTCTGTTTTGATCGAGTGCTAAGCCAGGCTCCACATTTATCCTGACCTTCTTGATCCACCTCAACTCTTCCTAATAAAGGTGCTCCCACAGTACTTTTAGTTTATTGATTGGTTCATTATTGTCACATGTACCGAGATACAGTGAAAAACTTTTGTTCATGTTTCATCCGGACAGATCATGCCACACATCAGTACGTTGCAGTAGTACAAAGAAAACAGAATGCAAAATATAGTGTAGCAGCTACAGAGAAGGTGCAGTGCAGGTAAACAAATCAAGTGCAGGGGCCGGAGAGGGAGTTAGTTCCAGGCATTCAACCCAGTGACAATGAAGGAATGGCAATATATTTCCAAGCCAGGACTGGGGAACAGCTGGGAAAGGAACCTGTCAGTGGTGGTATTCCCGTGTACCTGTTGCCCTTGCGCCTCTGAGGGTTTGAGGTTGTGGGCTTGGTAGGTTCTATTGGAGTAGCCTGTGTGAGTAACTGCAGTGCATTTTGTAGATGGTGCACGGTGCAGCCTGTGTGTGCTGGAGGGAATTGATGTTTAAATTGGCAGAGGGGTGCTTGTGAAGCAAATAGCTTTGTCTTTGATGGTGTCGGGCTTCTTAAGTGTTGTTGGGTCTGCACTCATCCAGGCAAGTGGAGAATATTCCTTTGAGCTACTGACTTGTGCCTTGCAGACATTAGAAAGACTTTGGGTGTCAGGAGGTAGCAGGAGGACTGTTTCGAGGAGGTAACAATGAGCGTAGACAGAGGTAACAAAGTAATTTATCCAAATTTTGAAGAGGCCCTCGATAAGTTTGCCCACAACATTCCCGTGAATAAGGTCTGAGAACGTGTAGTGAGGGGACAAGTGGCAGAACGGACTGTCAGCTGACAACAGGACAAAGCAGGGGATGAGTGTCCAGAGCACTGCACACAGTGGAAGGAGGTGTCCCACGAGGATCATTGTTGGGACCATCATTGTACATGTTTTAGATTAATGACTTAGAATCTGGAATCAGAAACCCAGTTTATAAATTTGTTGATGATTCCAAACTGGAGGCACTGTCAATGCTGAGGAGAACTACAACAAATTACAGGAGGACATTAAAATGGGCAAATAATGTTCAACAAAGGTAACTGAGAAATGGTACATTTAGAAGGAAAATCAGGAAGGTCACTCATTCCCTGGATGTCGTGGGTCCAAGAGGGGTGGAAGAACAAAGAGACTTTGGAGTACAAATACCATAATCTCTAAAAAGTTGTGTCACAGTTTAGAAAGTCCATAAAAATAATCAATTCAAGCACTGGGATTTATTTCCAGAGCGAGAGAACTGGAAAGCTGGCAAGTTACGTTAAACCTGTATCAAACCTTAGTTAGAAGCCACTGGAGTACTGAGCTCAGTTCTGCTCAGTGTACTGTACCAAGGATAGAAATGCTCTGGAGAGAATGTAGGGATGATTCACAAAGATGATACCAGAAATTCAAGACTATACCTATCAGGGGAGGATGAAGAGGCTGACTTTCATATCTCTTGATATACAGTGGCATGCAAAAGTTTGGGCACCCTGGTCAAAATTTCTGTTACTGTGAATAGCTAAGCGAGTAAAAAAAACCTGATTTCCAAAAGGCATAGAGTTAAAGATGACACATTTCTTTAATATCTTAAGCAAGATTACTTTTTCATTTCCATCTTTTACATTTTCAAAATAACAAAAAAAGAAAAGGGCCTGAAGCAAAAGTTTGGGCACCCTGCATGGTCGGTACTTAGTAACACCCCCTTTGGCAAGTATCACAGCTTGTAAACGCTTTCTGCAGCCAGCTAAGAGTCTTTCAATTCTTGTTTGGGGGATTTTTGCCCATTCTTCCTTGCAAAAGGCTTCTAGTTCTGTGAGATTCTTGGGCCGTCTTGCATGCACTGCTCTTTTGAGGTCTATCCACAGATTTTCGATGATGTTTAGGTCGGGGGACTGTGAGGGCCATGGCAAAACCTTCAGCTTGTGCCTCTTGAGGTAGTCCATTGTGGATTTTGAGGTGTGTTTAGGATCATTATCCTGTTGTAGAAGCCATCCTCTTTTCATCTTCAGCTTTTTTTTTTACAGACAGCGTGATGTTTGCTTCCAGAATTTGCTGGTATTTAATTGATTTCATTCTTCCCTCTACCAGTGAAATGTTCCCCGAGCCACTGGCTGCAACACAAGCCCAAAGCATGATCGATCCACCCCCATGCTTAACGGTTGGAGAGGTGTTCTTTTCATGAAATTCTGCACCCTCTTTTCTCCAAACATACCTTTGCTTGTTGCAGCCAAAAAGTTGTACTTTAACTTCATCAGTCCACAGGACTTGTTTTCAAAATGCATCAGGCTTGTTTAGATGTTCCTTTGCAAATGTCTGACACTGAATTTTGTGGTGAGGAAACAGGAAAGGTTTTCTTCTGATGACTCTTCCATGAAGGCCATATTTGTGCAGGTGTCGCTGCACAGTAGAACAGTGCACCACTACTCCAGAGTCTGCCAAATCTTCCTGAAGGTCTTTTGCAGTCAAACAGGGGGTTTTGATTTGCCTTTCTAGCAATCCTATGAGCAGTTCTCTCAAAGTTTTCTTGGTCTTGGAGACCTCAACTTGACCTCCCTGTTAATTGCCATTTCTTAATTACATTAAGAAATGAGGAAATAGCTACCTGAAAATGCTTTGTATCTTTATATAGCCTTCTGCTTTGTGGGCATCATTTATTTTAATTTTCAGAGTGCTAGGCAGCTACTTAGAGGAGCCCATAGCTGCTGATTGTTGGGACAAGGTTTGAAGAATCGGTATTTATAAAGCTTTGAAATTTGCATCACCTGGCCTTTCCTAATGAAGGTCTGAGAGCTCAAATCTCTTAGGGTGCCCAGACTTTTGTATTGTGCTGCTTTCCTTTTTTCACTCTAAAATTGTACAAAAGAAAGAGAATACACTAATCTTGAAACATTCTTTTCATCACTTTATCTTTAACTTTGAGATCAGTTCATCTTCTACTCAACTATTCACAGTAACAAATTTTGACCGGGGGTGCCCAAACTTTTGCATGCCACTGTATACCCGCAGTAACCTCTCAACCCCCTTGCTTAACATGTATCTATACCTTCATCTTAAGACTGCTTCAAATACCCATTGAGTAAGAGTCAAAGACTCATAACCCTAGGAGAGAAGAAATTTCAATTCATGACTTAAATGGGGGACCACTTTTTTAAAAAAAAATATAGTAATACCTAGTTATAAACTCCTTTACAGAAGGAAATGTCTTAACAGCCACCCCTGTCAAGACCCCTCAACATCTATGTTTCAAACATCACATCTTCCTCTTAAATTCCTACAGATACAAGCTGAGCTTGTCCAACATTTTCTCATACAACAACCTATCTATTCCAGGTATTAACCTATTAAACCTCTGACTTACTTCCAACAAATTAACAATCCTTAAGGAGGGTAATACTCCAGAAATAACATACTTTGCCCAAGTAGCTACTTTACCAATGTTTGGGCAATTTGTTTCAACAGGCTGATTTGCATCAATGATCCCTTGCAGCATAATCTTGTCCATGCACTGCTAATACGTGATCATTTTTCCAGCTGTGGTGAATTGTTGCAAGATACTGATAGCAAAAAGAAATGAAGTGGAGATGGCTCTAAACTGATGGTAAATGAAGCATTGCTTTCTTCTACATTAGAAGTATAGTCAGGTTCAAAGTGAAACCCAAAAAACTGGCTCCAAGCTCAATCCAACTGCAAAATGAAACCCAAAAGGCCACTGGATATAGCAATGGCCCAAGAGCCACAAGGCAGCAATGAATAACTGGAGCTGCAGAAGGGGATTGGAAATGGATGTACTTGATTAAGAGTTAATTTAAGTCTCTTTAAAATCAGGTTTTCCTTCCCTCTTGCTCCCTCTTCTTCCCCCACCCTGATATAGAAGAAAGCAATGCTTCATTTACCATCAATTTAGACCCATCTCCACTTTGCTATCAGTATCCTACAGCTCACCACAGCTGGGAAATGCACATAACACATGATCAATCCCATAAACTGGCTATATTTGATTTACTCTGTGCTTATTTCATTTGCCCATACAAATTCCCCAATTCACATAGTATTTTAAACTTTCCTGTGATTTTTTTTCTTTACTTAAATTCTTGTTCTATTCTTCACCTTTGCCCTTGCCTCTCATCTACAACCAGTGTATAAATAGACAAAATTGGAGGGGAGAGGGAAAACAATCAGTCCCAATATCTGTGAAACTATGCTCATCCTCAAGTAAGAAATGTGGAATTAGGAAAGCAGAACCTTGTGCATAAAGACCATTAGAATTGAATGTTAGGTGCTCCTTAAGAGAAATATTACTGGAATTCAGTGTATTGGTGCTCCTATGTAAAACAGTACAATTCAAATTGGGTGCACGTGTCAGCTGCATAGGAGAGGTGAACCACACCC
>JARFYF010000063.1:62502726-62513766 GCA_030265395.1 Rhina ancylostomus | reverse complement strand
TTATGAGAAGAGATTACCAGGTGGACAGAGGAAACAATTCAAGGATCTATTCAAAACCTCCTTAAAGAAATGCAACGTCCTCACCATTTGAATAAGGAATTAGAGTCATAGAATCATGGAAATGTATAACACGGGAGCAGGCCCTTTGATGCACCAGACCCATTTGCCTTAATCCTACACTAATCCCATTTTATATTCTCCCCGCATTCCCATCAACTCTCCTGATTCTCTGACTCACTGACACACAAGGGACAATTTACAGCGGCTAATTAACCTACTGACCCACATATCTTTGGGATGTGGGAGGGAACCACAACCCCTGGGGGGAAACTCATACAGTCACAGGGGGAACATGCAAACTCCACATGGACATCACCTGAGGTCAGGATTGAACCTGGGTCTCTGGCGCAGTGAGGTAATAGCTCTACTAGCTGAATCATTCTGCATCCTCAAATTATCGCCAGAAACCTGTTCAAAATCTATCTGTGAATTAATTTCTTCCTTTTGGCAGTTCTCCAGAGACCCCCAAGGAATCTTTGACTCATGACCGCTCAAGGTGGAGAAGGGGCATTTGGGATTGTGTTGAGAGCCATGAACTGGGAGTTCACAGAAGCCCTGTGTAAGTGGTGGCAAGAGCGGGCCACTTCACAAACTACCCACCCACCCCCTCATCCAGTTCCTGCTCCACTTATGGAAGAGTCTGTGGTGACAGAGAACCTCAAATCAATGCATCAGGAGCACATGGAGACCCTGTGCAAGTGTCAGAAGGAGCGCACCACGTCGCAAATTACACAGCAACACACAAATGCTGGAGGGACCCAGTCCAGATGAAGGGTCTCGACCCAAAACATTGACTGCCCATTTCCCTCCACAGACGCTGGTTGACCTGCTGAGTTCCACCAGCACTTTGTGTGTTTGCTCCAGATTCCCGCACCTGCCGTCTCCATTACAGACCTGCCATGTCAAATGCCTCCTAACCCTTCTGCACCAATATCTCTGGTTCCTGTCAGACACATCAGAACCCACAGAACTGGAGGGGAAGCAAGTCACCCTCAATCCCAAGGGACAGCCTCAGAAGAAGAAATAAATATCAAACCTGTCTCTGGGGGTAACTCCTTTCCCAGAGAGTGGGACAAGATGTGGTAGGTCTCTCCAGGAGGATTTACACAGTCTAAGTTCCATGTCTTATCTGAAGACGAGACCTCCCTCCTTATGTGAGTGTGAAATTCAAACTATAGACCCTGGCATGGGATACAACCCACAGCACTGCAACCCAGGGGTAAGAGAGCCAGCCAGTGACATTTATGATTTTATTACACATAAACTGCAGAGCAATTGCCTGGAAGCTTTTACATGTGGGGTGGTATAAATGACTTCCTTATTTTTGAAATTAAATTTTAATAACCAGAAACAAAGTGGATTTGTGATTCATTTTATTACTATGATACTCAGATTCATTTGGACTGGCAGTAGTAGTTTACAAGGGTCTGGCATCACTTTGACTAGTTTCTATTTAATTTCACCTGGGCCAATATTTATGGAAGAAGGGATTAAGGCTGACTTGATTGCAAGATATTGGACTGAGCAGATCCCAGTGTCATAAATGGATTGAATGAGGCGGGAGGCACATCAACAAATATTTGTCTGGTTCACTCATTAAATCTGCTCCCTGCTCTCTGTATAAAGACTGGCCTCTCACTTCCCTTTGTTATTCAGCATTAATTAACAAGGCACTGTTTGCTCAATCGTCTGTGCTTATTGCTCAGACTGAGCTCAGAGTAAACAAGAGTGGCCTTGCACGATTGGGTATGTGTGTTTTTGGATGCAAATGTACTCAGTCCATTGCTTTGCAGGAGGCGGGTGAGTGCTTAACACCACAGCTCACAATTCAGTCCGACTCAGTTAGGCTCTACCTGATTCAAGGTCAGAGATGGCGGTAATTGTGTTTAAGGTGAGGCAAAGATTATCTTTCCTTGTAGTTGATGTACCTGAGTCTACAACTAAAAAAGCCAAAGAAACAAGCTCTGTCAAGAGTGGCCACCTGGATCTTGCAGTTGCTAGCACTGAAACTGGGTGCAGCCAATGCAAAGCCTCGGTGGGGAAGGACCACAGTTTAGGGTTCTTCTGCCACTGGAGAGGGAGGGGCAGGGTCAAGCGAGAAAGCCCCTAAATATTGTAAATACGGGACTGTGTAGCCCCCATGGAGCCACACATGTGGCATCAGTGCTGTTTTTTATATAAAAAGGTAACACTAATGAATGATCTGTACAACAATGTAAAGGCTTGACCTGTTTTATAATTGTATATAGTTTGTCTTTTATTATGAATAAAGTTTATTTTGGAATAATAAAAAAAAATTTAATTCCCTTTCCCACTCCCACACCACCCTCTCCTCAGCCTCCTCCACTACTAGGGTGAGGCCAAACACAAACTAGAAGGAGAGCACCTCATATTCCTCACCAGTTCCTCTACTTCCTTAGGAGGCTAAAGAAACGTGGCATGTCCCCTTTGACACTCACCAACTTTTATTGGTGCACCATATAAAACATCCTATCTGGATGTATCATGGTTTGGATATGGCAACTGCCCTGCCCAGGACCGCAAGAAACTGCAGAGAGTCGTAGACACAGCCCAGCGCATCAAGGAAACCAGCCTCCCCTCCATGGGTTCTGTCTATACCTCTCGCTACCTTGGTGAAGCAGCCAGCATAATCAAAAACCCCACACATCCGGATCATTCTTTCTGGTCCCCTCTCCCATCAGGCAGAAGATACTGGACCCTGAGGGCACATACCACCAGGCTCAAGGACAGCTTCCATCCCATGGGGATAAGACTATTGAACGGTTCCCTTATATGATGAGATGGACTCTTGACCTCACAATCTTCCTTGTTATGATCTTGCACCTTATTGTCTACCTGCACTGCACTTCCTCTGTAGCTGTGACACTTTACTCTGTATTCTGTTATTGTTTTTACCCTGTACTATCTTAATGCACTGTGTAACGAAAATCTATATGAACGGTATGCAAGACAAATTTTTCGCTGTACCTTGGTACAAGTGACAATAATAAACCAATACTAATGCCAATATTCCTCCTGGGTAGTTTACAACCCGACAGCCTGAACATTGAATTCTCCAGCTTCAGGTAACCTGCTCCCCCTCTGTCCCTTTTCTCTCCTGATCTACCCAGGCCCTCTCACACACCCACTTCTTTCCGACATCCTTCCCCCACACCCCAGCCCCCTCTCACCCAATTGCTTTGTCCTCCCCACCTGCTCCATCTGCCCATCACCCAAACACTTCTCCTTATGAGGACAGGTGGCTGAAAGTTTAAACACAGACTTTGGTCACACAGAGCACATTAAAGGAGAAGAGAGAGCTGGTGATGTGGAGGGGTATGGTGGAGGACTCCAGAGCTGGTTTAGCTGAAGGTAGTGCACCAATGGAAGTTGAAGGTGGAAAGCCGTCTGACGTTCTGGAGGGTTCATGAGCTCTGGAAGGTGCAGAAGCTCAAAGTAGCAGGCTATTGAACATGAAAATGAGAGGTTTAAAAGCCAGTCATTGACAGTTGGTAGTATTCTGATTGTTGCATCACAGCCTGGTTTGGAAACTCCAGTGCACAGGAATGCAAGAGGCTACAGAGAGTGGTGGACTTAGCCAGGATCAGGATCTGTCTGGATAAGAGCAGACTGAAATGTACTCAAACTTGTGTCTGCAGGTCAGAGTTTGCTGCTCACTTTGTTTATGGAGGGGATCAGGCAGTGCATGGAACAGCTCAACATTAAGACAGAGGAAGGTTACAAACACCAGCCAGAGGGCCATCCATGCTGTGCCTATCACCTTCGTTTCATTAGCTGTGTTTATCACCCTGCTCCGAAGTTGAGTCTCTCACATTCACACAGCCCTTGGTGGAGCCATGTCCTGACTGGGGTGATTGACACTGCAGCTCAGACCCGTGCCTGTGACCACAGAACACCTGCACAAGCTGAGGATGGAGGACAGTGGTCCGATTGTTCACAGCCATCACTGGACCTGTCAGGCTGTCGGTCGATGTTGTACAAAGTCAGACGGAAACATTGCTTGCATCTGCCTGGCAGCCTTTCATCTCCTCCGGCACCCCCTCCTCCCTTCCCCCCAGCCAGGCCCTTCCTTGCTCCCAATCCCAACCAGGTGCAAGGTATGAATCTGACCACGCTGAATGATGCAATTGTTCTCTTGACAGAACGAGGGCCTATAGCCAGCAACCGGGCTGAGGTTACAGGTCAGCGCAGTGGCAAAGTCCCGCCCACTGAGATTGTCCCAGCAACAAGAACGCAAGCTGCTCATTGGCCAGGAGCAAGCCAGCCAAACCTTGTTCTTTGAAAGAGGGTGAAAGGCTGGGTTTTAATTCATGCCTCTTTTGGCCGAGGGTGGACTGACTGTGAGGTTCAAGGTGGTATTGAAGGTGGATAGAGAACATGAATGTGAGCCCTCTAGCCAGCAGCTCAGACCTTTGTTCTACCCTCAAGGACACAAGAAAAAGGAGTCCCACACCAGGTGACCACTACATGACACCTAAGGAGACTTCCTCCAGCGGGGATAGGCTAAGGTGGAGACATCGTTAGCTCCATTTCTGAAGCCAAGTACCTTGCTGGAGGTTCATAACCTCTCACCTTTAGCCCTCACACACTCACATGGAATCTGGCACCACTTAGGTTGCTAATTGGTAATTGATTAATTATTGTCACGTGTACCGAGACGCAGAGAAAAGATTTGTTTGCCTGCCATCCAGATAGATCATTCCAGACATCAGTACATCGAGGTGGTACAAGGTAAAAGCAATAACAGAATGCAGAATAAAGTGTTACAGTTACAGAGAAAGTGCAGTGCAGGAAGCTGTAAGGGCCACAACGAGGTAGACTGAGAAATCAAGAGTTTATCTTTATCGTATAAGAGGCCCGTTCAAAAGCCTGATAACAGCAAGATAGAAGCGGTCTTTGAGCCTGGTGGTACGTGTTCTCAAGCTTTTGTATTTTCTGTCAGATGGAATGGAGGAGGAGAGAGAATGACAAGGGTGGGAGGGGTCATTGATTACATTGGCTGCTTTCCCGAGGTAGTGGGATGTGTATACAGAGTCCATGGAGGGGAGGCTGGTTTCCATGATGGACTGGACTTCTTTCACAATTATCTGCAATTTCTTGCAGTCTTGGGCAGAGCAGTTGCCATACTAAGCTATGGTGCATCTGGCTAGGATGCTTTCTGTGGTGCATTGATAAAAATTGGTGTGGGTCATCAGGGACGTGCCGAGTTTCCTTAGCCTTCAGAGGTGTTGCTGTGCTTTCTTGGCCATAGCATTTACATGGCTGGAGCAGGACAAATTGTTGCTGATATTTACACCTAGGTACTTGAAGCTCTCAACCATCTCCACCTCAGCACCATTGATACAGACAGGGTACTCCACCCCACTTCCTAGTCAATGACCAGCTTTTTAGTTTTGCTGACAATGAAAGAGAGGTTGTTATCTTGACACCACGTCACCAGGCTCTCTATCTTCTTCCTGTATTCCATCTCATCATATTTTGAGATTCGGCACACTACAGTGGTGTCATCTAAACCTGTAGATGGAGTTAGAGCAGAAGCTGTCCACGCAGACTTCAGTTGTGAGACATTTGGAATTAAGTCAGAAGAGAAAAGCAAATCCCATGGAGACCCATCTTCCATGTTACACAATATTTAATAGTCTTTTTTATTTATTTACTTCCTGGGATCTGAGAATTGTTGGTAAGACCAATAGTTATTGCCCCTCCCTATTTGTCCTCAAGAAGGTGGTGATGATGTCCCTATCCTGTGGTCCTTCTAGTGCAAGTACCTCCATAGTGCTATTGCAGAGGGAGTTCCAAGATTTAGACCCAGTGACAATGAAGGATTTCCAAGTGGGTCCATGTGCAGGTTGCAGGGAAACCTGTAGATGTTGGTGTTCCCATGAAGCTGCTGCCACCAGGACAAATGCAGGGTCTCGACCCAAAATGTTGGCAATTCCTTTCCCCCTACAGATGCTGCTCGACCCTCCAGCAGTTTGGGTTTTTTTTAATGAGGAAAATGGAATATTTCTTGCCTTTTACCTCAAAGAGAGGGGAATGCCAAGGGTGGGAGCAAAGCCACAGTTCACCAGAGTTCTACTGACACTTACTCTGGACACTGCAATCAATCTGGGCATGGAGCTACTGGAAGGATGGACTAGTTTTGGAGGGAGTGCAATGCAGGAAGTCCCCAGGGCTAGAAGTATTAGATTATGAGTGCAGGTGGCACTGACTAAGCTTGCATCTCACTGGGTACACAAGATCAGCAGCCATCCAAGCAAAGTGCTGAAGATGATTAAATGGGTTGACAGTATGGATAATTCTGATTTCCTCTTGTGACATCTAGGACCTGGACTTTTCAGGCTCAAAAGACTCTACATCCGAAGGGAATAGGTATTTGTAAATCTCTCCCCCAGAAGCTGCTGAACCCTGGGGTCATATGAAAATGCAAGAACTAGAAATGTAAGGTTCAATTCCGGCCACGGTCCGTAAGGAGTTTGTACATTCTCCCCATGTGTCTGCATGGGTTTCCTCTGGGTGCTCTGGTTTCCTCCCACATTCCAAAGACGTACGGGTTAGGAAGCTATGGGTGTGCTATGTTGACGCCGGAAGCGTGGTGACACTTGCGGGCTGCCCCCAGAACACTCTGTTCAAAAAAAGATGCATTTCACTGTGGTTTCGATGTACATGTGACTACTAAATAAATCTTATCTCTTATGTCAATCTCAGCTGGATCTTTTTATATTTACGAGCATGGTGCCAGGACCCAAGTTATATGGATAGGTTGGGCAGATCAAGATTTTATTCCCTGGAGCATACGAGACTGAGGGGTACCTTATAAGTGTATAAAATCATAGACAGGATGAATGCACACACAGTCTTTTTCCCCAAGGAAAGGGAACCAAAATCTGAAGGGCATAAGCTTAAGGTGAGAGGGGAGAGTTTTAAAAGGGACCTGAGGGGCAACTTCTCCATGCAGAGGGTGGTGCGTGTATGGAACAAGCTGTCAGAGAAGGTAGTTGAGACAGGTATAACAACAAGGCATTAGGATAACTATACGGATAGGAAAGATTCGGAGGGATACGGGCCAAACAGGACTAGCTTAGGTGGGCACCTTGGTCAATATGGACGATTTGGGCTGAAGGGCCCATTTCTGTGCTGTATTACTCTATTATAAACGAAACTATTTAACCATTGAGTTAAAAAGTCACCAGGGACTTGTACAAAAGTTATAAAAGAAAACTTTTAGGTGATAGAATCTTTCACCTTTTCAGAACATCCCAAGTTGCTCCACATTTTCACAGAGCAACCATTGCTGCAGATGCAATGGACAAATTGCAACGTGATAAAGAGCAGATATTCGGGCTTCAATGCTGTGGAGGAAAGAAATTTGGAGAGCCCACTAATTTCCCAAAGCAGTTCCTTGGATTCTTCAGGTAATTTGCTTGATGTTAAAATGTTTCATCAGGAAAAATGAAAGTGTCGGCCTAGAAAATAACACAACCTTTAGCTCTTCACATTGATGAGCAGTGTCTTGGTAAATCAAGATAATAAGCTTTTGCAAAGTCTTTACGAGTGTTTTTGCCTCTACAAAACAGCATCCTACAAACCGTGTTGAAAGGTATCAGTAATTTACTGTACAGGCTCTGCTTTATGGGTTCCCTCAACACAGCACAATATTTTTATAAAGCTGCACAAAGAGTGGCGAAAATTCAATTTGCAATAGATGCACAAGCTCTTCGGATTCTGGATTCTGCCCCTCCCCAACCCATCACCACCTCCCCTCACTGGTGTGGTCAAATTCAGGGGGACTGTGTTGGAAATGCTAATGGAACCTATCAGAAACTCGAGGCTGTTGAGTTAAAACCCCGAAACTGGGTTCGATCCCACAGCTTGGAGACAAGACTGCCACAGCCAACAATGTTTTAACTGTTGGAATTGTTTCTGAGCTAAAGGTTTTCAGTGCAGATACTGTGTGGCATTGTGACCCACATCCCTGATTCAGGGACGTTCACACAAAAGGATCGAGCTGCTTATGATGTCCGTGCTGTAGGTTTATTAATAATCTGTTGTTGATTCACTGTGAACCTTTACACTCTATGGATAGTGGACAAAGCAAACAAGTAGTGTCAGCTGGGTCTCAGTGGGCAGCAGTCTCTGTGGGTTTAAGTCACACCCCCAGATGGGAGCATAAAAATCCAGACTGACACAACAGTGCAGTACTGTGGGAGCACTGCACTGTTAGAGGTGCTGACTTTCAGATTAAACATTAAACTAGGCCCTGTCTGCTGTCTCAGCTGGACATAACAGGTCACATGGAACTACTATTAGAACCAGGGAGTGGACCTCCACTTGCCTGGCTGATACTTATCCCTAAATCAACGTTTTCTGGTCTCATCACACTACACTCCTGCTTTATATTACAATGGTAACTATGCCCCAAAATCAGAGTTATAGAGAGATACCATAGAGAGTTAGCCCATCAAGTCCACCTCAACCATCAAACACTCAGCAGGACTAATCCTACCTTCACCCATTCTTTTATTCACCTACCTTCCCACCAAAAACTGCCCCCAGCTTGGATGCTACCAGTCATCAACCACCATGGGCAATTTACAATGGCCAATTAACCTACCAACCCACACGTTTCTGGAGGGCGAGAGGAAACCCATGCAGTAACAGGAAGAACGTGCAAACTCCACACAGACAGCACTGGAGGTCGGGATTGAAGCAGGATCACTGGAGTTGTGAAGCAACAGATCTACCAGCTGCACCACTTTGCCACCCCATTTTCTGTAAATCACTTTAGAATATAATAAATATTTTTTTCCAATTGCATCAATAAGTGCACTATCTATTGGATGCAAACCTTGAGCGATTTATTTGTTAAAACACAGACAAAAAACTAAACTGGGGAGAGAACTGCACTCCCTTGTAATATGTTCCTGAACAATCCCTTTCCCTTATTCATTTTATATTTTTTTAAATTATTTGTACAGCACGGTAACAGGCCCTTCCGGCGCAACAAGTCCACGCCGCCCAATTACACCCGTGTTAACCTAGTAACCCGTACGTCTTTGGAACGTGGGAGGAAACTGGAGAACCTGGCGGAAACCCACAGTCATGGGGAGAAAGTACGAACTCCTTACAGACAGCAGTGGTAATTGAACTCTGATCCCCAGCACTGTAATAGCATTACGCTAACCACTAGGCTACTGTGCCACCCAATGTCAGATCATACATGATCATATATTCACATCAGACTACAGGAGCACAAAACATTGAGATGGAGACCTCTCTAAGTGTTCTACCTTGTCGGATGATGGTGCCTACACAAAGTTGCTGTCAAACATGGGATCTGACAAATGCATGTCAGCCTCCTCCTTTGAGTCATTTGCACCTCTGCAGTGCCATTGAGCTTTTGGAATCTATATAAGCAAACACCCAAAAGATCAAGAGAGTTAACCCAGTTAAAAGGAGTCAGCACCCAGATTCTACCACTTACCGACACACTAGGAGCGATTTACAGCAGCCAATTAACCTACTAACCTGCCTGTCTTTGGGATGTGGGAGGAAAATCAGAGCACCTGGAGGAAAGCCACACAGTCACAGGGAGAACGTGCAAACTGAACACAGACAGCACCAGAGGTCAGGATGGAACTCGGGTTATTGAAGCCGTGAGGCGTTGGCTCTGTCAGCTGCACAACTCTGCTGCCCTTGTTTTAAACCTTGAGAGACTTCAGACTATACACTGGATCACCATGTCACACCTGTTTACAGACGAGGGCTAAGTTTTGAACTTGTAGGATTCTTTTCTGACCCTTGAGCTTTCCGCTTCCCCTCACTCCGCACACCCATACTGTCTTCAACCAGAGCAACTGGTCCACAGGTGTGAGCCTGGAGATGAAGAACAGGTGTTCCCTCAAAGTGCACAGCACCAGCTGAAGTGGCCAGCAACAGTATCCCGGTCAACGTCCCTCCCACCAGGCTCTTGGTCATTTTCCCTTCAATGCCCAGTGCCTCAGGAGGAGCTGAAAGCAACTGCAGCAGCTTAAACACCTCAGCTTAAATATAACAGGTATCCTTGGAAAGAGGATATCGATTCAGCAACGCAAGACTCTCCACTGATTGTCAATCCACCCATTCAGCTTTGTCTGTTAGGCATCAAAAAGGGCAAACTGTCTGTCAGTTGCCCACAAGTATTAGCAACGTCTAGCACCACCAGAGTGCAGGCGTTAGACAACATCAGCAATTTAATGGAGCCATCTGCTCCACAGGCATTGGAAATGAGCTGAGAGGGGGAGAAAGGTCCTGCCTTTAAGTACCTCTGGGAAAGGCAGAGACAGGTAACGCAGTGAACCCAAAACTAAAATACTGCAGATGCTGTAAATCTGACATCCGGTGGGGAATCAAGAACTTGAGGGCATAGGTTCAGGGTAAGAGAGGAGAGATTTAACAGGAAGTCGAGGAGCAACTTTTTCCACCCAGTATTGGAACGAGCTGCCAGAGGAAGTGGTTGAGGCAGGTGTACTTGGACAGGCAAATGCATGGGAAAGGAAGAGAGAGATGGTGGCCATACGCGGGCAAATGAGAGAAGCTTAAATGGGAATCTTGGTCAACACTGACCAGATGGGCTGAAGGGTCTGTTTCCGTGCTGTATGACTCGAAACAGAGAGTGTGAGGAAAGACACAGGTCATCTGTGGAGAGAGAAACAGAATTGAGGTTTAAGTCAATAACCTTTCAGAAGGACTCTAATGAAAGATTATCAACAAAACATTAATCGCATTTCTTTCTCTACAGATGCTATCTGACTTACTGTATATTTCCAGCATTTTCTGATTTTGCATTGGAACAGAGCACGATACACACACACACACACACACACACACACACCATAGCAGACCACTGCTTTAAATCAGCTACACAGCACAAACTAGAGATTAAATGAAGGGTGGGGGGGGGGAATATCTCAGTCTAAC
>JARFYF010000063.1:62351498-62363617 GCA_030265395.1 Rhina ancylostomus | reverse complement strand
GGTGGGGGGGGGGGGGGGGGAGTGGGGCTTCAGTGATCAGGTGTGTGACCAGTGAAGGTGAGGGCTGTGGAGAATGGCAGCGCCATCAGGGGTTTTTAGGGGTGTTACGGAATGTTCTGATTGGGTGCGGGGGTGTTATGGGAAACAATGAGTGGAGGAGAGTAGCACATTCACTCCATCAGGAACTCAGTCCAGCACTGCAGGGTGTCCAGCAATGGTGTCTCCCAGATTAACACAAGAAAAGAGGGCAGGAGTAGGCCACTCAGCCCCTCAGGCCTGTCCCGCCATTCAATATGATCATGGCTGATCTGCCCCAGGCCTCATCTCTACTGATGCCAGTTCCCTGTGGCCCTCAATCCCTGATCTTCCCGGCCTTGATCTACTTCCTCTTTAAACACACCAAATGATCAATCTTCCAGGGTAGAGAGTTCCAAAGATTCACCACCCTCTGCACCTCCGTTACAAATGCCTGCCCCTTATCTTGTAAATATGTCCCCTCCACCAACTTCCCTCCAACAATTCTCCAATGAAAGGGGGAACTGGTGGGGGGGGGGGGTGGCTAAACTGGTATGGGAATCTTATCAGAAATGAATCGGTGACTCATGTTAGAAAGTGCCGATCAATTTTCCGGGAAGAGCTGCCACTACACTTCTTTCCAAGGTAGGCACATTCCCAAACACGAGGCACTGGAGTACACATCACGGCACAGGCCAATGGCTCAACTCTGGGCTCAAGTTTCCAGGATGGGGTACACGCTTCTGGGGAAAGGCTGCCTCCAGATTCATTTTAACATCCTTGCCACGAGTATTAAATTGCTTCATTTCCTTTCTAATTAAAGAGGTGGAACGTGGCTTTTGATTTTAGATTGCAAGTAGCTGATTTCAATAACTGGCTCAGTCATTGATGTTAAGTTGTTACGGGAAGATCAATATTTTCCTAGACATAATTATTACTTTGCCACTGATTGCAGAGACATTGTGCTTCTCTCCAGATCCCCACTCGCAGCGTCTATTACTCATCTTATTCCACAGCTTTTTAATCAAATGTATGAGTTAGACATAGCACAAATAATTCGTATCTCGATGTAGATAAGATACAGGAAAAGCAAGCATGCTCTAAGATGCAGTTCACGTTTTAGTGTCCTGTAGTCACTGGGGAACGGGAACAATTCACTCCTGTCGGCAGCAACAGACCCGCCTGTGTCTCCCTGCCTGTTCCTCTTCATCCACCATACAGGCTGCATCGAAGGAAGCTTCTCTCCTGTCTGGCACTATACAACCCATGTGTTCATCGGTGTTAGACCACCCTGTACATATACAGTACTCTGGGTGAGGGATCCATCCGCTCTCTGACACTGTACAGTCTATGCGTACCATGTTAGACCCTATATGTATAGAACATGGGAAAGGGGATCCCTCCACTCTCTGGCACTATATGGTCTGTGTGTATCATGTTAGAAGCTGTATACATACAGTAATCTGGGTGAAGGATCCATCTACTCTCTGGTGCTGCACAGTCTGTGCATATCAGTGTTAGATCCTGTATGTAAAGTACACTATATAAGGGGGTCCATTCAACTTTCTGGCACTGTACGGTCTGTGTGTACCAGTGTTTGACCCTGTACAATACTCTGGGTGAGGGATACCTCCCACTTTCTGGCACTGTACGGTCCATGTGTATCAGTGTTAGACTCTACATATAGAGTATTTTAGGTAAGGGGATCACCCACTCTCTGGCACTGTATGGTCCATGTGTATCACTATCAGCACCCTGCATGTCCAGTACGCAGTTATGGAAAGGACTCCCCCCAACTCCTGTCTGATCGGAATTCTACCACTCCCATGGAACCAAAGAAGGTGCTACCCCGGCCGCCCCTGTGCTTGTGCACTGGATGCAGTGTGTGCCTCTCCCACCCCCATCCCACCCGCTTCGCGTCCTCTGTGAAGTGTTGTGCGGCAGTGCCCTGGGTTCCCAGCTCTTGCGATCTACCCTTCCCCCACTCGGCTGAATGTCAGCCCGATTTAAATTACAGGAGACAGACAGGGGAAAATGAAGCCTCACACAGTCCCCGCTCGCCCAACATGTGTTATTAGCCGCATCGCCATGGAGACGGCAAACCCAGTTTAATAAAAAGAAAATATGCCGCTGCTGATCTACACTCTCTACCACCCCCCCTCCTCCCCACACCCCGCCCCTTAATCTGTTTAATCGACCCTTGCTAATCTGTTTAAGAAGCTGCTGCATAATCTGTGCCATTGTTAGGTAAGCAAGTGTGGAATTTCTTCCGTCGCTCGAAGCTTAGCAACAAGCGGGGGAGGGGAGGGAAAGTGACAATATTTAAGAACATCTCATTAATGAAACATGGCTGACAATCAATCATCTCTAATCACAGCACCATTACACTCGCAGCCAATTTTGTCCATGATAAGTAAGGAGGGGGAAGAGGGGGCCGGGTTGTTAGGTGGTTGTTGGCGTGGAGAGGTGTGGGTGAGAGAAAAAGGTCAAGCACTGGGGCTAAAATGGATAACCAGCCATTTCAGGTAACATTGAGCCTCCTCTGTACTCGTGGGTGTGCGATGAGAGTGTTCAGGTCTGCGGCACTGAGCTGCAGCCAGTAGACATGTATCCCAGTCTTTGAGCACCTTGGCAATAATAGTACCCCTTGGATTGCCACATCTCCCAGAGCTCAGTGACAGGTGAGGTCACAGCATACAAAGGAGGCACAAGAGACTTCAGATGCTGGAACCTAGAGCAATGCACAAAAAGCTGGAGGAACTCAGCGGGTTGGGCAGCATCTATGGAGGGAGATGGAGAGTCGACATTTTGGGTCAAGACCCTCCATCAGGTCCAGACAAAGGGTCTCAACCCAAAACGTCAACTCTCCATTTCCCTCCACAGATGCTACCCGACTCACTGAGTTCCTCACACAATACAAACTCCTGTAGAATCTCACAGCACAGAAGGGTGCCATTCAGCCCATTCAAAAGCTTTATTGAAAGAGCTATGTAATTCAACATCCCTTGTCCACAGCACTGCCAACATCTCCATTTTCCAGAATAGCGACATGGAGTAGTAGAGTTATACATCATGGAAACAGTCCCTTCAGTTGAACTCATCCATGACGACCAGGGTGCCTACCTGAACCAGTTCCATTTGCCTCAATTTGGCCCATGTCCCTCTAAACCTTTCCTATCCATGTACCTGTCTAAAGCAACAAACCATCTGTTGGAGGAACTCAGCAGGTCAAGCAGCATATGTGGGGGAAAGGAACTGTCAATATTTTGGGTCAAAAACCTCCATCAGGACTACCTGTCTAAATGGCTTTTAAATGTTATAATTGTACCCATCTCTATCACTTCATCTGGCAGCTTGTTCCATATACCCACCACTCTGTGTGTGAAAACTTGCCCCTCTAGTCCACTTTAAGTCTTCCCCTTTCTCTCTCACCTTAAAACTCTGGCCTCTAGTTTTAGACTCTCCTGTCCAGGGAAAAGGACTGTGACCATCCACCTTATTCACACCCCTCATGATTTTATAAACCTTTCTAAGGTCACCCCTCAGTCTCCTACACTCCAGGGAAAACAGTCCCAGTCTATCCAGCCTCTCCTTATAACTCAAGCCCTCCAGTCCTTGCAACATCCTCGTGATTCTTTTCTGCACTCTTTCCAACTTAGTGACATCTTTCCTATAGCTGGACAACCAGAACTGCATACAATACTCCAAGTGCAGTCTCACCAACATCTTGTACAGTAGTGCCAATTCCCTTTTGAATCTCCTTCCACCTTCATTTTAGCCAGCCATTTCGAGAAGACAACACGTCAACCTTGGCCATACTGGTAGGGGCTGCTGTGGGTGATCCTTTCAACTGATGGGGCTAGATGAAGTGACGAGGGTAGAGTTGAAATCAAATAGCGTTCCCACTCCCAATCGATACCTGACAACCCAACTGGATAGTGCAGGGATCCATATTAGTCAGAGGTTCAAAAGTTTCAGACGTTCCCTAGTTTCAGACACGGTAGTGTAGCGGTTAGTGTAACACTGCTACAGCAGTGACCCAGGTTCAATTCCCACCGCTGTCTGTAAGGAGTTTGTACGTTCTCCCCATGTCTGCATGGGTTTCCTCTGGGTGTTCCGGTTTCCTCCCACATTCCAAAGACGTACGGTTTAGGAAGTTGCGGGCGTGCTATGTTGGCACCGAAAGCATGGCGACACTTGCGGGCGGCCCCCAGAACAGTCTGCACAAAAGACGTATTTCACTGTGTGTTTCGATGTACATTTGACTAATAAAGACATCTAACTCTAAATCAGAAGTTTAGGGAAACAATTCCAAAGCTCAGGGAAAAGACAGCTTTGAGGGCATGGTCAACATTAGTGGGGCAAGTGAACTGGGGTGTGTACAAGAAGCCAGGGTCAGTGGAATGCCAAGGGCTGTAGGGCTTGAAGAGATTATGGAACTAGAGAGATCCATAGGGGCGGCACAGTGGTGCAGCAGGTAGAACTGCTACCACACAGCTCCAGTGACCCGGGTCTGATCCTGACCTCAGGTGCTGTCTGTGTGGAGTTTGCGCATTCTCCTTGTGACTGTATGGGTTTCCCCGGGTGCTCCAGTTTCCTCCCACATCCCAAAGACCTGTCAATTTTCAGCTAATTGGTCACTGCAAATTAACCCTGCTATGTGAGTGAGTGGTAGAACCTGGGGGGAGTTGATGCGAATTTGGGGAGAATAAAATGGGATTGGTGTAAATGGGTGACTGATGGTCAGCTGAAGGATTCTGTGACTCTATGACATTATTGATCATACCTTGGTAAATATGTTGTAGTCCCAGACAGATCTTGCACCTCCAATTGTTTGGACTTCAGCTGATTGGCGCTGAGGGCAGATTTATAAGCAGGGACAGCCTCCACCACACACACAAGGTGGTTACCATTTCTACCAGCTCTAAGGTGCCCATACCCTTCCCTGCCAGTGGTGCCACCTCCCCAGGCTCTTTAGCTTTGGCATCGACTGTCAGTCATCGGGTGAGAGTTGGCACGGTAGTGTAGCAGTTAGCGTAATGCTTTACAGCACCAGTGATCTGGGTTCTATTCTGGCCACTTTCTGTAAGGAGTTTGTACATTCTCCTCATGTCTGTGTGGGTTTCCTCTGGGTGCTCTGGTTTCCTCCCACATTCCAAAGATGCAGGCATGTTATGTTGGCGCCGGAAGCGTGGCGACACTTGAAGGCTGCCCACAGAGCATTCTACGCAAAAGATGCATTTCACTGTGTGTTTCAATATACATGTGACTAGTAAAGATATCTTATCAAGCCCAGATCATGAAAACTGTGTTTCTCCCACTACACATTGACAATAGATGATGCAGAATCACACACTCAAAACCCAAGCACTGCCAAACTTCTGTATATCCTCCAACCACTTCTGTTTTCATCCAGGGTTTTTCTTACTATGACACAGAGGGAGGACTTTCAGCCCATCGCATCCCTGCTGGCTCCCCACAAAGCAATCCCACCAGTCCCATGTCCTTCTCCCTATTCTCTCATATGTCCATCAACTTCACTTTGATTCTTTTGCAAGTTATCTACTTTAAGGGGCAATTTACAGGGTCCTGTCAACCTACCAGCTTATCATTGGGACATGGGAGGAAACTGGAGCACCCAGAAGAAACCATGTGGTCACAAAGAGAATGTGCAAACTTCACACAGACAGCACCGCAGGTCAGAATTGAATTCGGGTCCCCAGAGCTGTGAGGCAGGAATGTTAACTACTAGAGTACCAAGCTGCCCATTGATATTGGGGGAAGATTTAGGTATTTTTTGATGGGGGGGATCTAAAGTAAAGAGGCAGGGTTTGGGCAGACAGGAGGAAAATGTCCTCACTTGTTGAGAGATCCAATGATATGGTCCAATGCAGGAGATTTTGGGGAGAGAACAGAAAATCCCTTAAACAGAAGGCTCCAGTCTGTGGAGTCCACTGCTTGCATTAGTGATCGACAGAGGGAACATGTCAACATCGCAATATCGGTTAGATAACTGAAGGACAGAGAGAATGAAAACATGAAATGTGAACAAAGTGTGGAAGCGGAATTATAAGAACTGTTCATATGAATGATATATACTACATAATTGCTCCATATTTCTGCAAAAATATCTTCCTTTTAAGATGCTGCCAGCAACCAGCTGATGATGAAAGATTTAGGCAGTTTTACATTCCCAGAAATATCACAAAAACAAAAATTGTCATTTGGCCAGCTATGTGTGTTTGCTTAGCTGCAACAGGTGAATGTAACTTCATGTTTTCACTGGAATGAGGCAGAGCAGCTGACAGATTGCACAACACAGAGTCACCGGCTGCATGTTGATGCACAGGAACCTGCACCTGAGAATGGTCATTGCCCTGCACAGCCAATCCTTCTTGGAATGTGTTCCCTGCTCTTTTATTTGGACCTAATGGATGTTATTTGTATCAATCGCTTTTATCTTCAATAATGACTAAATTATAATTAGTTCAAACAAAGAAAATTTTGAGGACATTCAAAGCAAGGACAGGGAGTAAGAGAATGCTTCCTCATGTAGCATTTAGCGTAACACTATTACAGCGCCAGCAACCTGGGTTCAATTCCGGCCCATGTCTGTAAGGAGGTTGTACGTTCCCCCCGTGTCTGCGTGGGTTTCCTCCAGGTGCTCTGGTTTCCTCCCACATTCCAAAGACGTACATGTTAGGAAGTTGTGGGCATGCTATGTTGGCGTCCGAAGCATGGCGACACTTGTGGGCTGCCCCCAGAATACTCTACACAAGAGATGTATTTCACTGCAGTGTTTTGATGTAGATGTGTCTAATAAAGATATCTTATCCTTGTAATCAAAAGAATTCATACAGCATGGGCTAGATACAGAGTAAAACCCACTTTATTCTGTAACTTCACACACTCCCAGGGCAGAGAGAGCACAGGTTAGATACGGAGTAAAGGTCCCTCGACACTGTGCCATCACACACTCCCAGGACAGGGACAGTTAATTGTCACTTCTGTGGGCTAGAAGAGATCATATGTACATGGAGTGGGAGAGGTTGCAGCCCCTTTTTGCATATATGCGGGGGCTGCTCCTCACCTTCTGTTTGTATTTTAGCCCCAACCTATTTATTTATGGTCATCCAGTAAGGAGGGGGGCAAGGAGGGCTGAGGATATCTTAGTAAGTTTGCTCCTGGGGCTGGCTAAGATAGCTACCCATGGGTCCTGGAAGCAGGTAACAGAGAATACTGCCCGGGCAGACTGCCTAGAGATGTTCCAGGGTTATGTTCCTTCCCGGGTAACTGTGGAGAGGGAATATGCGGTGTGCACGGGCACCATGGAAGTGTTCTGGGGCTTCCGCAGGGGATAAGCGCAATCCTTGATAGCGATGAGAATAGTTTAATTTACTTTAATTCGTGTTAGCGACTGTGTTAGCTACTGTTATTGTCTCTGTGTTTGTTGTAGTTTTGTAGTATTTTGTAATAAAGGTAATTGAAACAAAAAGGGCAGGGACAGTATGGGTGAGACACAGAGTAAAGCTTCCTCTACAAGCCTAGATTGCCTGGAGGAGCCCAGGGAGGACTCCCCAACAACAGCCCCCCCCATTGTTCTTGCAGGTGGGATCATGAAGGAGGTAGGGCCAAGTACAGGGGACATGTGGTCCACTCAGTGTCTGCTTGGAGGAGGACAGGGAGGGGAAAGAGAAGGTTCTAGAGTCTATTGCCTGTGAGGTGGTGGGCACCCTCATGGCCCCGATCTAGTCTCCCTCATCCCCACTGGGCTTGCATGGGGAGTTCCTTCAAAAGCCTGTGTTAATGTCAGAGGCTTTCCAAGGGTGCTGCATGTCAGAGTTTGCAGACCGTCCCTCTGTTGTTGGAGGTGCTCATTCATGGTACAGTAAATGCTTTGTTGCATGGCATTTTACAGTCCTGTCTGCCATAGAGGATGAATTCATAATGCATCCTGTATCCAGACAACAACATTTTAAGTTTTCTTGTTGTCCCAATAAAATATCTTTAAAAAATATTTAAATTTTGATTAAGACTTGTCCTTCAGACTCACAGGACAGCTGTTTGAATCCCTATTTCCAACACAAGCCATGCATCTGGCTTCTGTTAGTGAGAGCAAACTTCATCCTAAGCTTCATTCTCAGTCAGTCAAGAGTTTGAGTTGAATGAGTTAACGGCCTTGGACCCAGTAACTAGCGCAGGGAGGTGAAGCAGCTCTCTGGTTGTACCCCCCAAGGTAATATTTTATATACTTCAAAATAAACTTTACTCATAATAAAAAATATATACAAAAGAAAACAGTGCAAAACTTTTACATTCAGTAGTGTTAACATTTTTTTTAAATCAAAGCATCATTGCCACTTACGTGACACCCAATGACAATGTTCAAGGGGCTTCACCACCCAACTTTGCCCCTCCATGTGCGGAAGCAGAAGGAGCCCAGACTGTGGTCCTTCCCCACAGAGCTTTAGCATTGGCTGCACCCAGCTTCAGTGTATCCCTCAGCACCTACTCCTGCAGCCTGGACTGTGTCAGTCGGCAGCATTCCCTGAGGTAAATGGACAATGTTTATTACTCACTACTCCATTCTGAATACTGTCAGGTATCATATTCACAAGATTCATGTCCTGCAGTGGACCTTTAAAAGAGAGAGCCATACCGATATATACTGTGCTGTGCTTGATTGGGAGTGTGCCCACTGTCAACTTCCCCTCTTAATGGGTGTTAGATTTGTCCTCTGCTGAGAATGGAACCAGACGATCAGCAAAAATTTGCATCAGTAGTAGGTGTTTGGTGCAAGAACATAAGAAGCTGCAGAGTAGTGGACTCTGCCCAATACATCACAGGCACATCACTTCCAACTATCAGTAGTATCTACAGAAGGTATTTCCTCAAGAAGGCAGCATCTGTCATCAAGGGTCATCTGCCATGCCGTCTTCTCGCAGCTACCATCGGGCAGGAGGTACAGAAGCCTGAAGTCCCACACCACCAGATTCAGGAACAGCTACTTCCCTTCAACTATTTGGTTCTTGAACCAACTTGTACAACCCTAATCACTGCTTCAGTATAGCAACGCTCTGGCGACTTTGATCTTGGCACTAAAATTGACTTTTTTTTGTTCAACTTGTGTTCTTTCTTGTTTAATTTATGTTTTTCTTGTAAATGCTGGTTATCTGATGCTATGTGCCTGTGATGCTGCTGCAAGTATTTTTTTTGCACCTGTACATATGACGATAAACTCAGCTTTGACTTTGACTTCCTTGATGCTGCCTCCAGTGCCTGGCACAGATCAGGACTGGATTTACAGGATCAAAGTGCCTGCTGGCATTCTCTGCCAAGCAGACGCATTGGTGGTGAAGGACCCAAGCACCCCAGAGGAGAGATGAGAGGAAGCAGGAGGCACCTCACCCTGAGACCTCAGGGTGACCGACCAACAACAGCCAACGATCTCCAGAGTTCAGAAGCACGCAGAGCTGAAGGAATGCAATCCCACTTGAAGTGCTCTCTGAAGCTCAATGTCATTGCATGGATGGAGTGCTTCACAGTCGTTTACCATTCGGATTAGGGGCCTCTTGAGCAGATTACACCAACATTGAGGGGCTTTAATGTGTCAGAGTATGAGGTTGGTACACAGAGATAGCCAGGCTCCAGTCACCTATTCTCACTCTCAGTTGCCACGGACACTCTCAAGTACTTTGGTAATTGCAGCTCCCAGGAGGTCTCGACAAACTTCAATCAGTTCCACTCTTTCCACACAGCAGCGTGGAAGAGTGGGAAGGTTGCATGATTCAGGGTCAATTGACCTATTCTCAAAGCTTCTTCTGATTACATAGAGTCTGATATTTGGAGTGTCTGACTATCTGGGTGTGTGCCCACCAGCTTTATCTAACCTGTTCCTGCCCTGGGAGTGTGTGATGGGACAGTGTCGAGGGTGCTTTACGCTGTAGCTAACCCATCTGTCCCTGCCCTGGCAGTGTGTGATGGGACGGTGTAGAGTGAGCTTTACTCTGTATCTAACCCTCTGTCCCTGCCCTGGGAATATTTGAGGGGGCTTTACAGAGTATTTAGTGTAGGTTGCACTTTATCTGGGAGCCTACAACATTGAAATCAGAAACATTCAGTTGTGAACCTGTTTATGCTATACAGCAATAACTTGTTGCCATAAATTATGCGGTGATCAAGTATTTTATTTCACCTGCTTGTGAAAATAGGGGCAACTCAGTCAAACCATGGCATTTAGAAAAATCAAACATAAGTTTTTATTACTCTCATTTGCTGCCAGCATTATGTGTAGCTGTGGAAACCATCTCCCACTGGAGACTGGTAGGCATTTTGGATAAGCCACACAGTGAAACTTGCAGCGAAGGAGGTCAAACCCCAATTCACTGCGCTACCAAACACTGCAGACCAGGAAATGCCTGGTTCAGATCTCCCTTTAGCTGGTTTCAAGGAGGTTAACAGTAAGTTGGCTGGCCTGTAAGTCTGTGTATAAAGGAAATGTTTCCTAATCCTGTTTGTAATACAACAAGACCCTTTCACTCTTACCCCAGAAAATGCTTACAAGCATTAAATTAAACTGTTAACTATTCCAATGCCACTCACACAACAGGTTAACACTTGGTGCCCCATGCCTTCCCAATCTGGAAGTGTGAAGGGTGCCAATTCTGTCTTCTACTGCCTAGACCTTAAATTCTGGAGCCCTGTTCTGAGAATCCTGTTAACATACTCCATAAAATCTCCCATTTTGCCACCTGTCCTAACATTTCCTACTGCAGTTTGATCAATAAAGTCCCAGTGAAATGCACTGGGATACTTTACTGTTAATTCACATGTTGTATGATGAGACTTTTAAGAGTGCAGTCCACTAATAATGCCCACTATCCAAAGGGCACCAAAGTGCAAATGGTTGATTGATGTTAAAAATGTGGTTGAGATGAGAAGGTGCTGCATAGGTAAAGATTAAAGTCATCCCTCCCTTGTGGCAGAAGATGTCTGATTTAAAGAACATCAATTGGTATGCAATAAAAACAGAAATGGTCTCCAAATAGATAGTGCCTTTTCATGCCTCACAGCTCCAATGTCCTGGGTTTGATCCCAACATCAGATGCTGCTTGTGTAGAGTTTGCACATTCTCCCTGTGGCTGTGTGGGTTTCCCCGGGTGCTCTGGTTACCTCTCACATCCCAGAGGTGTGCAGGTTGGCAAGTTAATTGGTGGCTGTAAATGGTGTAGGCAGGTGGCAAAAGAATGAAAGGGGAGCTAATAGACACGTTGCAGGGTCACTGGGGAAATGGGAAGTGGCCTTCTGAGACGTCCTGCTGAGAGCTAACTTGGACACCATGGGCTGAATGGCCTCCTTGTAAGTCAGGAACAACATTCCCTCAGAGCTGCACAGAAGTATCATTCAGATTAAGTGCTGCAGTCCTGACGTAGGACTGAAGCTGACTGCCCTCGGGGTATGAATGCCCCAACTTGAACTGTTTTCTCTGGAGCATCAGAGGTTGAGGGGACACCTGATAGAAATTTATAAAATTATAGATAGGTAGTCAGAATCTTTTTCCCAGAGTCCAAATATCAAGTAGTAGAGGACATGCATATAAGATAAGAAGGGGAAAGTTTAAAGGAGATGCGTGGAGCAAGTTGGTTTTTATTTACACAGAGAGTGGTGGGTGCCTGGAATGAGCTGCCAGGAGTGGTGGTGGAAGCAGATATGACAGAGGCATTTAAGGGGCTGTTGGATAGACACATGAATGTGCAGGGAATGGAGGGACATGGATCATGTACAGGCAGAAGAGATATAGTTTAATTCGGCATCGTATTCAGCAGGTGGTGGGCAGAAGGGCCTGTTCCTGTGCTGTTCTGTTCTATGTTATATGTAACTAAACTCTGTTCACAATAACCATCACCACCATGACTTTGCTTGTGAAGAAAGAATTTGCATTTGTAGGACATCTTTCAGAATCTCAGAAACCTGTTAATAGCTGTTAAATTAGTAGCCACATGGCAACCAACTTGCCCACACTGGCAACAAGACAGTGAACAGATAATGCTCAGTAGCAATGTGTGGTGAGGAAGGAATATTGGTGAGGAGTAAGAGAAATCCCC
>JARFYF010000063.1:62318041-62332557 GCA_030265395.1 Rhina ancylostomus | reverse complement strand
TGTGGGAGGAAACCGGAGCACCCGGAGGAAACCCACGCAGACACGGGGAGAACGTACAAACTCCTTGCAGGCAGCGGAGGGAATTGAACCCAGTATGTAAAATGTTTTGCACTGTTCATTATTTTGTATGTATTTTTAAATTATGAATAAAGTTCATTTTTGAAATATATAAAATAATTTAAAGAGAAGTATGACAGTGGGAAATAATGAGACGGAAGTTTACTGAAGCTGTAAGAGTCAATGTTCTTTCCAAAGTGTCTAGAGACAAGATGTTGTTCTTCTAGTTTAAGTTGGGCATCACTATGGCAGTGGAAGAGGCTACGAACAAGCAGATCAGATTGGGAGTGTGACTGAATTAAAATGGCACGTAATAGCTTCCTATTACATCCTCAGGATCGCCCTGATGTGGGTGCTCTGCAAAGTGGTCACCCGGTTCTGCATGAGCACTGAATATGGTGGGCTGGGTTTCACGGGATCAGTGCAGGAGGCCGAGGACGAGTGCCAGCTGTTTCATCGGGAATGATTGCTTGGATCCCTGGATGTTGGGATGAGAAGGTGAAGGGGCGGGCTCGGTAGTGTAGCAGTTAGTGTAACACTATTACAGCACCAGTGACCTGGGTTCAATTCCGGCTGCCCTCTTTAAGGAATTTGTACGTTCTTCCCATGTCTGTGTGGGTTTCCTCTGGGTGCTCCAGTTTCCTCCCACATTCCAAAGGCGTACGGGTTAAGAACTTGTGGGCATGCTATTTTGCCACCAGAAGTGTGGCAACACTTGTGGGCTGCCCCCCAGAATGCTCTGTGCAAAAGATGCATTTCACTGTGTTTCATTGTACATGTGACTAATAAAGATATCTTATATTACCTTATTTTAGTAGGTATTAGTTCAGTTGCATATTTGATTACTAATTTAGTTAGTTTGGCACAACATTGTAGGTCAAAGGGCCTGTTCCTGCGCTGTACTGTTCTCTGGTCTATGCGCTAATCTATGCTCAGTTTTTTTCCATTCATTCTTAAAGCATTTCCCTCCAGATTATGCCTTCCAAAATCCCCACCACTGCTATTAAACTATCAGACCTGTTCCTCCTTCCTTGCCCCGACATGAATGCCTAGAGTGAGGAAGCTTGTGGCAGTCAGAGCTTTAGTTGTTGCAGTCAGCTCATGGTGACACCGTAGGTAGTGCTGCTCCCTCACAGAGCCAGAGACATGGGTTCGATCCTGATCTCCGGTGCTGTCTGTGTGGAGTTTGCATGTTTTACCTGTGACTGTGTGGGTTCCCCTCCCCATGAGTACTACATTTGCTCCCATATCCCATAAACATGAGGGTTGATGGGTAAGTTAGCCCCTGGATTTATATGGGAGGAAGGAGTATTGAGAGTGAGTTTAGGAGAACACTGAACGGGGAGATGGGATTTCCTTGTGAGCAGGCATAGACTTGATGGGCCAAATGGCCTCCTTCTATGTCATGAGGAAAGCACAGAGGGCCTGGAGTGATGGCAGAATGAGAACGAATACAGGGTGTGCAGTGATAGGGATATCCCTGGCTTCGGTGAGCTAAAGAGTTTTCAAAATGCTTCCTTTAATGAAAGCACGCTGGAGGGAAACAACTTTAAATTTAGTCAAACCTATGATATTTAAAATGACAAGCCAGCTCTCATTGGCACAAGAGGGTCATAGATAAGGTGGATGGTCACAATCTTTTTTCCAGGATAGAGGAGACTAAAACTAGAGGACATGGGTTTAAGGTGAAAAGGGAAAGATTTAAAGAGAAAGTTTTCCACACAGAGGATTGGTGAATATATGGAACAAGCTGCCAGAGGAAGTGGTAGAGGTGAGTAAAATTACAACATTTAAAGGACATTTGGACAGGTCCGTGGATAGGAAAAGGGTAAGAGGGATGTGGGCCAAATGCATGCAAATAGGATAAGCTCAGGTGGGCACCTTGATCGGCAAGGGTGAGTTGGGCTGAGGGGCCTGTTTCCGTGCTGTATAGCTCTATGACTCAATGAGAAAAAAGGAGTAGGCCACTCGGCCCCTCAAGTCTGACCCATCATTCAATATACCAATGGCTGATCTGCCCCAGGGCTAAACTCCACCTCTGTGCCAGATCCCCATAACCCTCAATTCCCTAATTGTTCAAAAATTTTATGCCTCTTTAAATACCCCCCATGATCTAACCTCAACAAGTATCCGGGGTAGAGAATTCCAGAAACTCACCACCCTCTGTGAGAAGTTCTGGCACACCTCAGTTTTAAATGACTATCCCCTTATCTTTTAACTATGCCTCCTCATTCAAGAGGGGAGATCTCGTTAAAACCTACAGGATACTGAAAGGCCTGGATAAAGTGAACGTGGCGAGGAAGTTTCCATTAGGATTCGAGGGCACAGCCTCAGCATAAAGGGACGTCCCTTTAAATCTGAAATGAGCAGGAATTTCTTCAGCCAGAGGGTGGTGAAGCTGTGGAATTCATTGCCACAGAGGGCTGTGCAGGCCAAGTCATTGGGTGTATTTAAGGCAGGGATTGATAGGTTCTTGATTGGTTAAAGAGGTTAAGTGTCGCAAGGAGAAGACGGGAGAACGTGGCTGGGGAAAACAAATCAGCCATGAGTGAATGGCAGAGCAGACTCAACGGGCCAAATGGCCTAATTCTGCTCCTATACTTTATGGTCTTATGGTCTAAGACTCTCCCACCAGCAGAAACTTCCCAACACCTACCTCCTCTCGGCCCCTAAAGACCTTATATGCTTCACCCCTCACTCTTGTAAACTCCAAAGAATATAGGTCTAATTTCTTTGGCCAAGAGTGAGACTTGTCCCAACTACTTGTGACACCATTTACCTTGAGGCATGTATCAACACCACAGCACTGAGGCTGTTTTCCCTTTAGGGGCTGATCACTTACAACTTGGCGCAAACCCTGAGAAGTGACTAAGAGCCTTGTTTTAACTCGGCTCAGCCTCCACCCAGCTCCATGCTCTCCCTCACAGCTGCAGGAAGAGCAACAGAGAAACGACAGGGTTGCCATGGAAATAATGAGGGAAGGATAATAGCATCGACAGGGTGGGCAACCTGGCTTCACTAGGAAGGGGCAGTGAAGTATAGACAGGGCTAGCTGAGGATCAGACTACACACTGATGCACATGAGAACAGTCCCTCAATTTTGTGATCCTTAGTTTCCTAAAATAATCCGGCATGGAAGTTCTCTTGTGCAGTGTGTGCTCTGCAAAGGAATTTAATCAAAAATCCCTGCTGGATTGCTCACTGCACTGTTCTGACATCGCACTACATTTGTGCCCCATCATACGAGGCAATTAAGACTCTGAGTTACCCTGACGTAAGAAGTGGCACCAACTGGGGTGCAACACATAGTGTCAAAGAGTTGGACAGCAGAGGAACAGGTCATTGGCCCACCACGTCCAAACCAACCAGTGGGCACCCACCCATATCAATCCCACCTTCCAGCACTTGGCCCACAGCCTTCCAGGCCTTGGTGATTCAAGTGCTCGTCTGGACACTTCTTAAGTGCCATCAGTGACTATTCTTCCACCTCTCTCTCCAGAAGTGCTCAGCACCTTCTGCCTCGGATCCCCTCTAATTTCTTACCCTTTACACTAAATCTAGGCTCTCTGGTTTTATCTACCTCTGATATGGAGAAAGGTTCCCTGCAGTCCCTCATAATTTTATATCCCTCAATCATATCGCCTCATAACCTCTTCTGCTCCAGGGAAAACAAACTTAGCTTCTCCAGTCTTTCCTCATAACTGAAACCCTCCATCCCAGCTAACATCTTGGTGAACCTCCTCTACAAACTCTCCAGCACCATCACAATTGTGTGTTGGCCAGAACTGCGGCCTAGGTCTAACCAAAGTTTTACAAAATTGGAGCATAACCTCCCTTACATTGCACAAATACACTTAATGTCCCATCTGATGAAGGTCAGCATCCCATATGCCTTCTTCACCACATTATATACCTGCGCTGCTACCTTCAAGGATCTTTGGACTTGTATGTGTTTAATGTTACCTGCCAAATGTACATGGGTGAGTGGCTCAGGCCATCAAACAAGAGGGCCTCACTAGATGGCATGATGGCATGTAACAGGACCAGTCTGGCACAGCTGGCAGCCTTGCACATGAATCCACCTATAGGAATGTCTGCTTTAAGATTTGTATTTGCTGCTTGCTCCCCTCTTCCCGTTGCCTTCCCCTCCCCTCCATCCCCTGCCCCCATTTTTCCTTGCTACAGGTGTCCCTCACATCCCCAGTATGGAACCCTGGCCCAATTGTGACCCTGACTCAACCACTACCAGCCCTGCAAACCCCTGCTCCCAATTGTGGCTTCCTTCTAGCCAACCCCTGGACCCCCACGCTCCAGGGAGGTGACATGTACTTTATAAACATACCTTTCTTTTTAATGCTGAGAGAAGGCTCACTCTCTTTCTATTTTCCTCCTGGAGATAAGTGGGTTCTTCAGCCCTGACCAGGCGCAGAGCCCAAGGACTGATACAGGTGAGGAGATTCAACAAGGTGTGCATGGTTTCTTAAGACCCACTTGAATAAAGGATCTCTGGAATTTTAGGGTAGCACAGTGGCACAGCTGATAGTGCTGCTGCCCCACATCTCCAGTGACCCAGGTTCAATCCCGACCTCCAGTGCATGTTCTCCCTGTGCTCTGGTTTCCTCCCACATCTGAAAGATGTGGGGGTTGGGAGGTTAATTGGCCACTGTAAATTGTCCCTAGTTTAGGTGAGTGGTAGAATCTGTGGGGACGTGAAGAATAAAATGGGGTTGGTATAAATGGGTGCTTGATGGTCAGCATGGACTGGGTCGACTGAAGGGCCTGCTCCCATTCTGTTTGACTCTGTGACAATAACTTTCTGCACATATTGTTGCACCCTAGAAAGAAGTGAGTCACATTACACACAGTGCTTACAGGACTGAAAGTCTTAAAGCACCAAATAATGTTAACAGCCAACATTACACAGTGTTCATCCTTCATTCAAATATAAGTGTGACATCACTGCATGAAGCATTCATTCATGTATGTAACATTTTGAGCGTGTCAGACACACTTTCCAGAGCTCTGTGTTTCATGCGCATTACTCTGCACACTGCATGTCACTCCACTATGGACTACCAATCTACAGAGAACTTAAGTTACAGATGCATAATGTACAAATGGTGGACTGATATTGCTAGTGACGGGAGCTGGGTGGTGGTAGACACAACATAAGAGAGCTCAAGCGTTAATAAAAACCTATGTTATAAAAAGCTGATCACAATCCTGATCCTCGGAGCTTGTTGAGAATTCAGAGTAAAGGCCTTTATGATGCAATGGCAAATACAGATGGCTGCTCTACAAATCAGACAGGTCACCTCTCAGGTTAAAGCCACCCGTCACACTGCAGGTAGCTCACTACTCGGCATCTGCAGTGCAACATTCAGAGGAGGTGGAACAGACCACACACACACAATCTCAAATGCACACACACACAAGCACACACACACATTCAAATGCACACATACACAAACACACACTCAAATGCACACATACACAAGCGCACGTGTGTGTGCACACACACACACACACACACACACACACACACACACACACACACACACATTCTGCCTTCTTGAACCACTACTCCTTCTCATGAAGGTGTTCCTGCAATGCTATTGGACAGGGAATCCCTGGATTTAAGCCCAACAACGATAAAGTAACAGCAATATATTTCCATGTCAACAATGTCAAACATGCATTGCACACAGACTGGTGCCATTGCTGCCTGCCCGGTGTTCATGTATGAAATTAGCATGTCATGCTCACAAAATACGTGCTGGATCAGACCTAGACCGATCTGATCATGCTTACATCTCATAGATGCATTAAAACCATGCACTGCGCAATGAATTTGAGGTTCATTTCTCCACCTTTCTGCAGAGTGCAGCAGACAACACCATATCTCGCAGCTGCTGTGCCATCCTTCTGCTTCTCAAATGCACAAACGTTACTGCAACTAGGTTCAGGTTCCGTCTCTTGCTGTGGTCTTTATGACCGGCCTACTGGCTCTTTACTTTGCCATAGTCTGCTTCCTGGTTGCAGGAGGTTTCTCCGCCATTTCTAGATTCCCAACTTTACCACTAAGTATTTTTTTCTGCTTCTGCGCATCTCCAGTCCCATGGAAATATCTTGATTGCTCTATCCACCAATCCCCTACATGGGAACTCACTGCCCGCCACACCTGTCTCCAAGCTGGATAACAATTCACCACTGCTCTGTGCCTACACCATTCAACATCAACTCTATTTAGTGAGGGACTTCTGCCTTTAATTCTACATCCCAATATTGCAACCACCCCACTCCCTGTCAAATGTTCAGAATAAATAATCACAATCATTGCTAACTTGCATAAGGACATAAGAACATAGGAGAAGGGGTAGGTCACTCAGCCCCTCAAGCCTGCCCCGTCACTCAATATGATCACAGTCAATATACCCCAGGCCTCTCTGTGCCAGATCCACATAGCCTTCAATCTCCCAAGCTTTCAAACATTTGTGGACAGTCCTGGCAACGCCAGCATTTATTGTCCATCCGTAAATGTCCCTGGTCGGATGATGCAGTTGAGAGTCAAGCACCTTGGTGAGGCAGGAGTCAAACATGAGCCCGGCCAGGTATGGACGGTAAATGTCATTCTCTGAAGTAAACCAGATGGGATTTTACAACCCTCCATTACCCTGTGGTTACTGAGATGAGCTTTTTCCTTACATTTCAACTTCATTTAGTTATTTAGAACATAGAACAGTACAGCACAGGAACAGGCTCTTTGGCCCACCCTGTTGTGCCAAACTAATTCAACTAACTAAACTAATCCCTTCTGCCAACACAATGTCCATACCCCTCCATTCTCTGCACATTCATGTGCCTATCTAAGAGCCTCTTAAATACCTCTATCGTATTTGCCTCCACCACCACCCCAGACAGCGCATTCCAGGCACCCACCACTCTCTGTGTAAAAAAAACTTGCCTCGCACATCTCCTTTGAACTTAACACCTCTCAGCTTAAATGCACGCCCTCTAGCATTAGACATTTCGACGCTGGGAAAAAGATACCAGCTGTCTACTCTATGCCTCCCATAATCTTATAAATTTCTATCAGGCCTCCGCTCGGCCTCCACTGCTTCAGAAAAAAACTACTCAAGTTTGTTCAAACTTTCCTTATAGTACTTTCCAGATGTGCCCCAACCAGAGTTTTATAAAGCTGCAACATAACTTCCTGACTCTTGAACTCAATGCCTCAATGCATGCTATTTAATTTTTATAAATTTCCCTGGTGGGATTTGAACTCATGACTCTGGATCACCGGTCCAGAGCTTTTTGCCACCCAAAAAACAACCACCATTGTACCTCCTACAGTCATAGTATCTTCATTGTATTCCTCCCTCAGCCTCTTTGCCCAATAAATTCCCATCCTCTGAGATATCAACATCTTAATTTGCAATCCACTCTCTCCTCTGAGTTCACCCCTCCATATATATACTCACCAGTACTCCATCTATATTCACAGACTGTGTGCGATGTGAACATACCATTGCACATAGCCTGCCCCTTCCCATCACCCAAAGCACAGGACAAACCACCCTAACCATTTCCTTGTGCTACCCTCTGCTCATGTCCACTTCCTCCCCTTGGCCTCACTTCCTTCTCTGTCCACTGCTGGAAGAACTTTTCTCCCACCAAACTTACATCTGTGCTTTGAGAAGTCCAGCTGTTGACCCCACTCACCACATCCTTCCTGCATCTGCCAACTGCCTCTATCAAAACCTTCACCTTCTCCTTAATTGCCCCGTGCATTCCTCGGGCTCAGCCATTGGTACAGAGTCTCAGCCCCAGTGATACACACCTGTCCGACTACATAGAGTACAGGGCAGTCTGCTCTTGGCTGCCAAATCCTTTGATTGTTCCAAGGTCTTCCAAATTCTTATATTTTTACTGAAACCTTCTTCTTAAAACTTTCTCCCTTGTGTCTTAAATCCTCACCTCCACCATCAGACAAACAAGGCCCACTTACTTTACTGTCACCTAGTTAGCTGCCTCTGCTGCAGCCTTCTGTTCCCCTGGCCCACCCATCCAAATTTATGAGACGAACCCTCTGCCCAATCCCTGAGCCTATCTTTCCCTTTTCCCTTCCTCATGAAACCATTCACAAGATCACTTTTTCTTTGGCACCCTCCAATCTTAAAGTCATAGGGTCATACAGCATGGAAATAGGGAATTTGGCCCATCACATCCACTCTGCTCCCATGTTTGCCAGCATGGTTGCCGCTGCTCAAACGTTGGCCTCCTCTCCTTCAGATCTCCTCTTTCCAAAGAAACAACCCTGGACTTCCACCATCTTTGCAAACTACCCCTCTCCTCTTCCTCCCCAAACCCTGTGAACATGCTGCTGCCTCCCAAGTTGATGCCCATCATTCCCAGTGCAGTCTTCATCTGCCACCGCACAGAACAGGTCTCATCAAGCCCAAGTGATCTCTCCTCTCCCAGAGGCGATCTTAACTAATGTCTCCAACACCTCTCCAACACTGTGCGGCCAAGTGAAGCTGCCCCACGCTTATCCATCTGGTCACGGCCAGAGAGTCGCCTGTTATGGGAATAGGTTCTTGATGGTCAGCATGGACCAGGTGGGTCGAAAGGCCTGTTTCTGTGCTGTACGATTCTATGACTCTTGGAATAGTGTACATTCTGTAACAGCCGACACTAATGTGACTGTTCATGCTATCTGAGGGCCAACAACGCAGAAGTTTCCAAATCCAGTAACAAGCAGCACCGAGGGACTGTACACTTGCTAACATCTAACACAGCAACCACCACCTACAGTCATTGACTGCCAGTACTAAAGGGACTCAGTGTATTCAGTAGAAGCCAACAATAAACAAATTGTGTACATTCAGTCAAAGCAAACATTAGGAGACAAGGCACTTTCATTAACTGCCAACACTGCAGGGTTGATGTACATTCAGTGACAGCCAAAACCATAGGGCTGAGTATATTCTGTAACAGGCGTAACCTAGTGAACTGTGTACCATCAGTCAGAGCCAAATTATGGAGACTGTGCGTATCCAGTAACAGCCAATACCAGGGAGACCGTGTACATTCACTGGCAACCAGAACTGGAGAGACAGAGCACGTTTAGTCGCAACCAACACTAGGTTATTGTGTATATTTAATAGAAGTCAATGTTACAGGGATCCTGTTTATTCAGTAACAATCAACATAGTAGGAATATGAATATTTAGTTACAGTCAAGAATGCAGGAACTACATACAGTGTGTCAGTAACAAAGGTTTGTGTGCAACCAGTGAGAGGGAGAAGTTCAGGGGCTGTGTAAATCCAGTAACATGGAGACACAAGAGACTGCAGATGCTGGAATCTAGACCAAAGTACAAACTGCTGGAGGAACTCAGCGGGTCAGGTAACATCTGTGGAGGAAAATGGACAGTCGACATTTAAATCCAGTAACAGTTGACATTAGGGAGGGAATGATGTATAATCAATTACCATCAATGTTTCAGGTACTATGTGCACATTTGTGAACCCCACACTAAAGTAAATGTGTATATTGTTATTGCTATTGGTTCATTATTGTCACTTGTACCGAGGTACAGTGAAAAACTTGTCTTGTGTACTGTTTGTGCAGAACAATTCATTACATAGTGCAGTTATATTGAGTTAGTACAGAGTGCATTGAGGTAGTACAGGGTAAAAACAATAACAGAATGACTGTATATTTTGTAGCATCTTACATCTGTGCACACTTTACAATGTTTACTACAAAAAGCAATATGAACAGCCAGCGACAGCTGACACTAGGGACTCTGTGCATATCCGATACCTGCCAGCGATCAACAAATTGTCCATGTTCAGTAAAAGCAAGCAAAGGAATGTGTTCATTTAGTCACAGCCAAGGCAGTGGATGGTTAGATGTGGCCAAGAATGCAGGAACTGTGTACATTCAGTTACAGTCACAACATCAATAGTATATATTAAGCATCAGCCAACATTAGCTTGGCACAGATATTCAATACCAGCAGTGTGGAAGCTGTGTATATTCATTATCAGCCAGCATTAAAGCAACTGATTATTAGAGCATATCAGAAGCTTGGTAAAGAAGTAAGCTTTAAGAAGTGTCTTAAAGGAGAAGAGAAAGGCAGAAAGGTTTCAGGAGGAAATCCCAGAATGGTGGAGCGATTAATTTCCATGTTGCAAGAACTGGAAGACACAGGAGACTGCAGATGCTGGAATCTGGAGCAACAAGCAATCTGCTGGAGGAGCTCAGCAGGTCGAGCAGCATCTGTGGGAGGAAAGGAATTGTCGATGTTTCAGGTCCTGATGAAGGTTTCCTTTGCTCCCACAGATGCTGCTCAACCTGTTGAGTTCTTCCAGCTGAAGAATTGGAAGATCATGGATTTTCTGCCAAGATGCATGGCCGGAGAAAGGATTAGTTAAAAGATGGGAAGCAGTCAGTGGGAATAAATGGACCACTTCCAAGTTGCCTAGTCACTGCTACCTTCCCAGATATCCCTAATTGACATGAAGGATTGGATGAGAAGGCAAAGTGTAACAGAGCCAAGCTTTTTGATGATATGAAGGTAGGTGGGATTGTGAGCTGGGAGAAGGATGCAAGGAATCTGGGTGGGTGGGTCAGGAAGAGTGTGGCAGATAGGGAACAATGTGGGAAGATCTCACCTTGATGGGAAGAATAGAGAAACGATCATTTTAATAGATAGGATCTACATGTGCTGTAACATGGGACTCAGAAGTCAAATGTGCAGGAACAGCAATCCATGGAATGACATCTCAGTGGTTAGTGTGACAGGTTGGAGTGCAAAGATAAACAAGTATTGCTGTGGTGACACAGGATTTCAAAGACGAGAGGGTCGGTAGGTCAATTAACCACCGTAGACTACCAGATCTGTACGGACGGCACACAAAAGACAGCTTTTCACTGTACCTCGGTACATGTGATAATAATAAACCAATTCCAATTCCAGTTCCTTAGTGTGTGAGTGGTAGAATCTGGAGGTAGGTGGTGGGGATGTTGGGAGAATAAAATAGGATTAATGTAGGATTAGTGCTTGATGGTCGGCGGAGACTCAGTGGACCAAAGGGCTCTATGGTTCCATAAGATCATAAGACACAGGAGCAGAATTAGGCCATTTGGCCCATTGAGCCTGCTCCACCATCAATTCATGGCTGATTTACTTTTCCCTCTCAACCCCATTCTCCTGCCTTCTCCCCGTAAACTTTGATGCCCTTACTAATCAAGAACCTATTAACCTCCGTTTTAAATATACCCAATGACTTGGCTTCCACAGTCCTCTGTGGCAATGTGTTCCACAGATTCACCACCCTCTGGCTAAGGAAATTCCTCCTCATCTCAGTTCTAAAGGGACGTCCTTTTATTCTGAGGCTGTGCCCACTGGTCCTAGACTCTCCCACTACTGGTAACATCTTCTCCACCTCTCCATGAACTTTATTACTTTGGTGACCTCATACTCAGAGTGTGGACCATATGAAAACATAAAGGAATGTTGCCAGTCGATGGCTGAGCTCAGGTCTGGTACAGCTCAAGGGGTGAAGGGTTAATTCTGACCATGGGTCATCAACTGAAACCTTGACCCTGTTTCCCTCTCCACACATCTGCCTGGTCTGCTGAGTATCTACAACATTCTCTGCTTTTACCTCAGATTTCCAGCATCTGGAGTTTTTTTTTTACTTTCCCATTATCATAAAGACAGAATATTCAGTAACAGTGAACCCTACAAGGACTGACCATATTCAGTTTAACCTTCTTTGTTTGGATGGAGTATACTCTGCAACAACCTACTTACCCTGAAGACCTGAAGATTTAGGTCCAGAATGCCAGGAGTGGAAGTAGAACAACATTAAAAGATCATGATGTCTTCCTTCCATTTCCTTTGACATCATGTTCGTTAGTTATAGGAAGCTGGGAATATGGGCAAGAGAAGATGTGCGATGGTCTAGGATCATCCAGTTTTGAACCAAAGAGTCAGGCATGAGACCACAAGGATGGATGAGTCACATGACCAAAGGCATTAGAGTGGGAGTGGGCTACTCATGAGTGGGTGGTTACTCAATGATACCTCCTGATATTGAACCCTCCCAGTATTACTGCCTATCTACTGAATCATTGCTGATTTGTACCTAATATCCATTCACCTCACCTACCTCTTTTGCCGTTAATACCCCCTCCCAACAAAAATCTACCAATCTCTAGTTTGGAATTTTCAGTGGATCTCCAATCTGCTCAGTCTGTGAGAGAACAGAAACAAAAGCAGAAAATGCAGGAAACACTCAGCAGGTCAGGCAGCGGCTGTAGACAGAGAAACTGTTAACGTTTCAGGTTGGGAAAGAGAAAAGCAAACTAGTTTTAAGTCACAGAGAAGGTGGCAAGAGGAATGGACAGGGCAAAGGGAATATCTGTGATAGGGTAAGACCAGGTCAAACGTGTCAATGGGGGCAGTTAGCTGTTGACCATGTTTCCTTGTCTGAGTTATCTGGTTCTTCTTGTGTTTTTGCTTCAGATTCTCAGCATCTACAGTTACTTTGACGTTCATTGACTGTGGGAGGGCAGAGTTCCCACCAGCCTTTGATCTTCATTTCACCAAGACCTGCTTCTAGTTTCAACCACTACCCCTTGGTTCTGGACTCTCCCAGCAGCAGACGTAGTCTTGCTTTATCTCCCCTGTTACAGTCTTCGCCACGGTTCTGTCGGGTCACCCCCTTGACCTGTACCCAGGATGAGCAACACTGGCGCTGGACTTTTGGGGTGCTGAGGGTTAACTTCATCTCCCCACCACCGCCCTCCCCCTGCACCAGAGCGGCTGTTCAGTGTCAGTCCTGCTTTACATGCCTTCCCGATTAGCAGCAGAGTGTAGGCACCGCCTCCTGCAACAACTACAACTGACCCCTGACCCCCCCTCTAGTGCAAGGGCTGCCAGGCAATGTGCAGCCAGCTGGAAATGGAACGCAGAAACCGGCCACAAGGTATGAGGCCTGGGTCTCTCTAAGTGACTGGAACTCATTGGCCAGGCTGCAGAGCCACTCCAACACCAGACCAATTAGATTTAATTGCTTTTGTTTTGAGTCGTGCATTTTAATTTTACAGTACATGTCCCTGTGACATCAGCAGCTAATCAGGACTGCTTTAGCATCATATGGATTGCTTTTAAATGTGGTTTATTAATTCTGATAATTTTCCACTTCTCCCTCTGAAGAGACCAGCCCGTCAAATTTCGGTCACTCATCACAGTCTGGGGCAACTTTCAGACAAGCCCTGGCCCAACCTCTATTGACATCCATGGCTCCTCCAAGTGTAAATGAAGGGAGACAGCTGTACTGGTAGAAGGTTCAGAAACCCTGCCCCTTGCCAGTCCATGGAGGGCACTGATGTCCACTGTGATATACTACTGCCAGTGCAGCTGAACTCAGTCACCTCCACCCGTCAGTAGTGAACTGAGTGGCTCAGTTACGCAAAGAACTAATGTAACACCTTTTTAAGCATTTTATTTCAAATTATGTCACAGAAAGAGGACTTTCAGCTCATCGCAGAGAGTGGTGAGTATATCGAATGAGCTGCCAGAGGAAGTGGTTGAGGCAGGTACAATAACAACATTTAAAAGACATTTGGACAGGTACATGGATAAGAAAAGTAGAGAGATATGGGCCAAACGTGGGCAGCTGGGATGAGCTTAGATGGACATCTTGGTTGGCATAGACGAATTGGGCCTGAAGGTCTGTTTCTGTGCTGAGTTACTCTTTCACTCTAGGAGCCCAGCAGAGCAATCCCATCAGTCCCATCTCCCCTCTCCTTATTTCCCTGTAGCCCTACGACTTCTTCTCCCAAATGCCCGTCAACTTCCATTAGATACTCATGACACTTACCTACACAATGAGGTAATTTACTGTGGCCAATTAAACTACCCACACACCTTTAAGATTTGGGAGGAAACCAGAGCACCCTATGGTCATGGGGAGAACATGCAAACTCCACACAGGTAGCACCCAAGGTCCATGGAACTGTAAAGTTTTTTTCTCTCTGATATGTACTAAAGCAAGGATGTAATGCAAAACCTTTACAATTGCTGTCTCCATTCCTCGCCCACCTCATTTTGAGAAGGACATCAAGATCTTGGAGAAGATCCAAAGTAAATGAGGAAGAATTGGAAAAGGATTGAGGGGCTTCAGTTGTGTAACAAACCATCAAAGCAGTGATTGTTCTCCAAAAGGGAGCTTTAATAGAAACGACATCAGATCTTGAAACATAATAATAATGAACTGCTCTCACAAGCAGGAGGGCAGGTAACAATAGGGATTTAAGATATTTTCTACATGAGCCAGAAGGAATTGACAATATGTGGAACAAGTTGCCTGAAAGGTTGATGCTATCACTGCGTCCAAGTCCATAGCTCCTAGAAAGTAGCCCCACAAGTCGACAGGGT
>JARFYF010000063.1:61839831-61853685 GCA_030265395.1 Rhina ancylostomus | reverse complement strand
CTTCTAGCAGTTTTTCTTCTCCGAGAGTTTTCTATTTTATTTACCCTCAAGCAGTCCGAAACAGGGCCATCAAGTTTAAGTACAAGTTGTAAACCTAAATGACCACTGTTATTTATTGTGAGTTGTATCATTAAACTATCTTACACTTTTAAATGCATGTCATGTATAAGTATGTCTCCACTCAGATCAAGGCTGGAAGGTGATAAGCATGTACTGTCACTTGTGTCTCCAAATGCAGCTGCTGGCCATTAAAGAGATTTGCTTTGGAAGTTGACCAGTCAATCTCTTAAGTGGCCTCCCCCAGCTGTGAACCAGCAACTGTAGTACTCTCATTATTATTGAGAGAGAAGCATTTCATAGGAATGCACCTCCACTTATAACATTGAATTCAATGGGAAAGAGGGTTTCACGATATGGAAAATTGCATTACAGATTGTTTGCTAGGAACACAACCCCTTCATAATGCGGGGGTTGCCTGTACCTGCATAATTGGAGTGAGTTCCCCTCTCCTTGAGCGACAGTGAGACAGGGGGTTCTTTTCTAACATTACCCAATATGCCTTCTATTGATTACCCTTTAAGTAGTGGAAATAATTGGTTCTTCCTGTTGTTTGGATGCTCCTTTTAATGCATGATTCACAAAAGGCAAGATCAAATGATCTTTGTGCACTATTTCACTTTGTCAATTATAGGAGTGTGACTGCATGATGCAGTTTGAAAAGTAGCATGACGTACTCAATAGTGTGGAATTTTTAATCAAAATTACAACCAAATTTGGACATGTAACAAAAATGCAGGTACTATATAATACAATTTCTAAGCCATTGTTCCTTGCAAACATTGTACTGAATCATGTGTGGTGCATCTCTGAATAGCATATTGGTTGATCTTGTAAATGTACTCTTCAGTGGCTTGGAATAATGCAGCAGAATGAATATGTAATATTTTGGCAACAATAAGAGCTGTCCCTGTTATTTGCAGTTCAGCTTGGAACAGATAGCATCACTGGGTAATTGTTTCTACTATGAAGCAAAGGCAAGTAGCCTTTGGCAACCCAAAGACAGAGTCCAAGGAGGGGAGGCTGGTGTCCGTGATGTGCTGGGCTCTGTCCACAACTCTCTGCGGTCCTGGGCAGAGCAGTTGCCATACCAAGCCATGATGCATCCAGATAGGATGCTTAATATAGTCCATTGATAAAAGTTGGTGAGATTCAAAGGGGACAAACCAAATTTCTTTAGCCTCCTGAGGAAGTAGAGGCGCTGGTGAGCTTTCTTGGCCGTGACTTCTACATGATTTGACCAGGAAGGCTGTTGGTGATGTTCATCACCAGGAACTTGAAGCTCTCAACCCTCTCAACCTCAGCACCATTGATGTAGACAGGTGCATGTACACCATCCCCTTTCCTGAAGTCAATGACTAGTTCTTTTGTTGACATTGAGGGAAAGGTTGTAGATGGGGTGAATGTGCAGTCTTTTCCAAGGGCTGGGAAATCAAGATTTATGGCAAGAGGGGAAAGATTTGTTGAGAACCTGAGGGGCAACTTTTCACCCAGATGGTGGTAGGTATATGGAACAAGCTGCCAGAGGAAGCTGTTGAGGCAGGCATGTTAACAATATTTGAGAGATATTTGAACAGGTACGTGAATAGGAATAGTTTTGGGGGATATGGGCAAAGGGCACTAGCTTGGATTGGAATCTTGGTCGGCATGGACCAGTTGGGCCAAAGGGCCTGTTTCCGTGCTGTATGACTCTATGACTAAGAGTTAAAAATGAAATTGTTATCAGAATAAATGAGCATCATGATTGAATTGAATGGCGATTAAGCTCGATGCTCCATTCCTCCTTCACCATTCAATATAGTCAGGGTGATCTTCTGATGGTTCATTCTCTTTCTATGTTTCTGAATCCCATTCCCTGCCCTTTACCATGCCATTCGAAAGTAAATTTTTTTTGTGCAAATATTTATTCCCTTCCCTTTTAAAGAATTGCTATTGTAAACATGCTCCCTGTGTCTAAACCTCACTTGTCTCAACAACAACTGCATGGAAAACTCTTGCGGAACAAGGACCAGGAGGAGGTCACTCAACCGTTCAAGCCTGTATCTGCCATTCTGTCAGACGATGGTCAGTGATGATATTCTCTGACTTTGAAACCTCTCGATGTTTTATTATCCCTTTGTGAGATCTGAGCGTCACTGGTAAGACCAACATTTATTTCCCATCCCTTCTTACCCCTGAACTGACATCTTGCCAGATGATTTCATTGGGTATTACAGATCAATAGATAACATAGAACAGTACAGCACAGGAACAGGCCCTTCGGCCCACCATGTCTGTGCCAAACACAATGCCAAATTAAACTAAATCTCTTTCACCTGCACATGATCCATATCTCTCCATTCCCTATGTGTTCAAGTGTCTATCTAAGAGATTCTTGAAGGCTGCTATCCTCTTCCTTTGGGTAGAAGGTACAGGAGCCTGAGGGCACGTACCACCAGACTTAAGGACAGCTTCTACCCCACTGTGATAAGACTATTGAACGGTTCCCTTATACGATGAGATGGACTCTGACCTCACGATCTACCTTGTTGTGACCTTGCACCTTACTGCACTGCACATTCTCTGGAGCTGTAACACTTTACTCTGTACTGTTACAGTTTTTACCTGTGCTACCTCAATGCACTCTGTACTAACTCAATGTAACTGCACTGTGTAAGGAATTGACCTGTATGATCAGTATGCAAGACAGGTTTTTCACTGTACCTGGGTACAAGTGACAATAATAAACCAATACCAATAGTAGACAGAAGATAGAGGGTTGTTTTTCTGATTGGATGCCTGTAACTAGTAATGTCCCACAAGGATTGGTGCTGGGACCTTGCTGTTTGCAATACACGTGAATGATGTGGATGTAGGAGGCATGATCGGTAACTTTGTGGATGACACGAATATCAGTGGAGTAGTTATACTTTGAGGTGTAATCTTGGGCTACAGGGTGAAATTGATGTGTTAGTGAAATGGGTGATGCATTATGGGAATACTATTGAGGCTTGGGCATGGTGGGGTCTTAGGGAGTATTGAGGAACAGAGGAATGTTGGTGTACAAGTCCACAGATCTTTGTCGAAGGCAGCACAGGTGGATTACATGGTTAAGAAGGCTTGTGGCAAATGGCTTTTATTAGGGCATTGAATAGAAGAGCAGGAAGGCTATGCTCCAGCTTTATAAAATACTGGTCAAACCTCAGCTGGAGTACTGTATGCAGTTGTAGGAAATGTGGTAATGCTGGAGAGGGTGCAGAGGAGATTCACCAAGTGTTGCTTGGGATGAAGCATTTCAATTTTGAGGAGAGACTGGAGAGGCAGGTTTGTTTTCCTAGGAGCAGATAAGGTTAAGAGGGTCATGATTAAGTTGTATAAAATTGTGAGACGTATAGATAGGGTGGACTGGAGGAAATATTTACCCATAACAGAGGTAGGTTAAACTAGATTTAGGGTAAAGGATAAAAGATTTCGAGGGGATCTGAAGGGCACCTCTTTCACCTGGAGAATGGAATACATTTCCTGAGAGAGTGGTGGAGACAGTGTTTAGATGAGCACTTGAATCACCTAGGCAAAGAAGGCTACGGGCCAAGTACTGGAAGGTGAGATTAATACTGCTGGGTGTCCACAGTTCAGTGTGGATGTGGTGGGCAGAATGGCTTGTTTCCAGTCATAGAGTATGACTCTATGCCTATAATTCCATTAGTTTTACATTAAGATTGTCGATTTGAATTAAATGTATATTGTTTTACCATGCTGAGCAATGTGTAATGTTCCCAATTTTGTGAGTGTAATCAGTTCTCCCACATCTTTTCTCAAAGGTGAATACTGAGTCATGACCACAAGCTTGTAATATTGAATTTGATTTTATTTTATGTTGGCCAAGAACTAATGAGGTGGACTGTGGGGAAAGGATTTCTAATCGAAACAGAATATTCAAAGGACAGTTGACTTGGCCAGTCCAGTTGTAAATTAACTCTGGTCAGGAGGGTTACACTGTCTTGATATTGGTTCACAAGACAATGTCTTCCTTTGACACCTATAGGTTGTCAGGGCTGTATTTTCTCTGAATGCATTATTTATGAGATGAGAGAATGATGCTGGAAGGTGAGATGGGCTTCTGAAGATGAAAAATTTTTCAGCAAGTGTGTGGTTTCATGTACAGGAATGTGACAACAGCAGGTAACTAGCAGACTTGGGAGGAAGGAACCAGAATTGTGAGAATTTGTGCGTGTTGGAATGCAAGTGCTGGGAATAGAACTCTTTCAACTATCATGGCTTCATATCAGTATATAATTCAGAAGCTAAAAATATTGGTCTAAACTTGGTTTTATTGTACTTGGTATTAAAAGTGCATTTAAAGAGTTGCACCCCGATTGGGAAATGCTACATCTGGAATTTCCCTTTCTGATAATTAAGTACTTTTGCTAATTTTATTTTTTATAATTCTCTGTCCTTGTGCCTTGGCCTGCAATAGGTGTAGTGTTATGAGTTGCATCAGTGTACTCTTTGCTTGAGATTGCTGGCTGGCAGCTGCCTAATGGAGAAAATCCATTACAGTCACTCTCTTCCTAGCATCTTCCCACTTCTTTCTTGTTTAGTTTCATCAAGTCTTCTAACAAATGCTTCAGTTTTAGTGCCACGCTATCAGATTATTGGTGAAAACCTGTGCAGGGAGGTTGAGTCATAGTCCTGTTTCATGTTTTCTTCTGCCATTTAACGTTGATGAGGCAAGAGTCCAATGAGTTATGCTGCGGTGGTAGAACATAAATGTGACTTCAGGAAGACCTGCCATGTCTGTATGTGACCGAATGGCCTCTGCTTTCTTTTGTGTCACATGCTCTAAAATATGTAGATACAACTTTCTTGTAGGTCTACTTTCCTGCAATCATGTTTTTCCTTAAAACTAATGGATTCCATTCTCAATTGTTCTGCTTCCTTATGCTTGTAGATCGTGCCTTGTTATTGCTTGTAGTCATCTGAGACCTACTCCATTTAGTACTTAGTGGTGTGCTGTTGCCTTATTTCATTGGGTTGGGCAGCACAAATAAATCTAAACCTTAATCTGATGTGAGTAAAATTTTAATTAAATTGCGGTGACTTTTTTTTCCCTTCCAATTCTGTCTTCCACCATTAAATGTCTACCAAACCCCCGCTGAAATCAGGGTGTATTTGGAACTAAGGTTAGTTTGATTGGTGTCTGATGGGGTTCTGAGTTATTCTGGAGTCTCTTGGTCACAAGTGCACAAACTGACTCATCGACAAAACCAAGCCATGTGGAAGAGGGAGCCACCCATTTATTTCGCAAGTGTGTACTCAATTACATGGTAGTGGGTTTACATGATATTATTGTCAGTTTAAACACTGTGCCACATTTATGATGGAATTGCGTGGAGTCGATCAAAGCCAAAAATCATTAAGTGTGAAATGGGGAAGTGAAGCCTTTTCACAATGTTAGTAATTCTGATAAACAGCTCAGTAAACTTTTAAAAAGCTAAACAGACCAATGGAAAGCAGTACATTTGAGAACTCAGACCACATGCAGTGGTGTTGGTGGAATGAGGTTCATCTTTCCTTTGGCCAGGGACAATGCAGTTTTGCTTTCCACAGTCTGGTATGTTTTGATCCCAGCCACAGGGTGTATGAGCAGGGCAAGAGGAACGAGACAGTGATGATCTCCTTGGGGAGAAGTCTTCAAGTTTCAATTACTGGCTAAGGGCGAGGTCCAGCAGCAGACTGCACTTGAGTTTGTTGGTTAGGTTTTCTGGGCGAGTGGATGAGTTTAAATTTATATTGAAGCACTTATTTTTTTCAAATGTGATTTCAAAATGTACAAGGAAGACATAATATTGGAATAAAATTATGTTTCATAATATGGAACTAAAAGGGGCGGCACGGTAGCGTAGTAGTTAGCACGACGCTGTTACAGCACCAGCGACCTGGGTTCGATTCCCGCTGCTGCCTGTAAGGAGTTTGTACGTTCTCCTGTATCTGCGTGGGTTTCCTCCGGGTGCTCTGGTTTCCTCCCACATTCCAAAGACGTACGGGTAGGTTAATTAGGGGTTTAAAATGGGCGGCGCGGACTCGTTGGGCTGGAAGGGCCTGTTACCACGCTGTAAATAAAAAAAATTTTAAAATGTTATTTTTGATTTTTAATTATTTTCGCATCTACCTGCATGCCCAGCCTAATCTTCCCCACCTCATTTTCCACCTGCTAAGTACCAAGTCATCAGACACACAGTGTGCAGGCACAAGGCCCAAAAAGATATTTGATTGGCTTCTACTTGCTTTTGTTTTTACTTGTGTTTCATTGTGAGTTTGAGTGTTAATTTAAGGATTAAAAATTGAGTTTTTAACTAGCAAGTTCTTTCAGACATCTTTGGAAGCAATGGGTGACTAATTTGAGCTCTGAATCTCTCAACTGTCTAGGTGTCGATCTGGATTTGTAGGTGAATACTGCCAGCACCCAGATCCCTGTCAGATTTTAACCTGCCTTAATGGAGGGACATGTAGAGTCTCCATCGCTGAAAATAAAGTACAAGGGTCGTGCAGTTGTGCTTTGGGGTTTACTGGTGATCGATGTGAGACCATAGCCACCAAGATCTGTCTGAACAATCCCTGCCAAAATCGAGGAACCTGCCGCCTCATCACCCTTGAGAAATATGAATGCAAGTGCCAACAAGGATGGATAGGTAGGTATAGCCTTGTGTTCCAGGCCAAGAACCGTGAAGATTATATTCCCCACTACCCATTGAGTAAAACATGTAAGAAGTGCTCTTAGATACCAAAAGTGTTTCTTCATTGGGTTGCTAATGATCTTGGCATTGGAGGGGATAGGGTAACTGCAGCAAATGTGCATCCATGCTTATGTGCATGTGTTGCCCTCTTCTTTGAAAGATCAGCTGCAGCAGCCACTTGGATGCAGCACTAGAAGCTTTGGGAATCTCTGGTCAGAGTGGGCCCATGATCCTTGAGAAAGAAAATGAAAACAAAACTGTCAATACTTGTTTACATACCTAATTTGTCTTAATGTAAAATATTTGGATCCTTTCCCCTCCCCAAAAGATCATCAGCACTTAGTGAAATGGACAGTGTGAAGCAATGGAGAGGAATGTTCCCTGTTGTTTACCCTGAATTGGCCTTGGCTTTCTCTTTTTTTGACTTTGCTAATAAAGCATGTGATGTTGAGAGCACGGTAAGTCTCTTCAGCTAATGCAAAAAGCTAGGTTGGAAAAAAGGCTGGTCAGACATGGAGAGAAAATCCCAGCTTCTCTTCAATATTCACTTGGGCAATTGGCAATTCAATTTAATGTCTGGGCCAAAAGAGTATGTCCTGCACTGAAGTTGATGAATTGAGGTGAACCCACAACATTCACATATGGGCAGATGAACCACAGTTTACTGACTGTGGCCAAGGGTAAGGGATGGAAAATAGCAATCATTTGATCTCCGTATCTTCTCTAACCTTTTTTTAAAAAACAGGTAAAAACTGCCAGCACGTGGATTCCTGTGCCTCGCAGCCATGTACGAATGGGGGTAAGTGCAGCAGTTCAAGAAACAACTACACCTGCACCTGTGCTCCGGGCTACACAGGATCTCGCTGCCAGACTGACATCGATGAATGCAAGGCCGGGGGTCTGTGCATGAATGGAGGGATTTGCCAGAACGAGCCAGGCTCCTATCGCTGCTTGTGCAAACCGGGCTTCACTGGAGCCAACTGTGAAAGTATTTATGTCCCCTGCTCACCATCGCCATGCGTTAATGGAGGCACCTGCCGGCCAACCAATGATGACCTGACCTACGAATGCAACTGCCTACCAGGTATGAAGTTGTAATCAGAGTAGACTATTTAGCCTCGTGGAAATGCTCCTTCATTCCGTTAAGTCAATGCTGATCTGACCTCAGATCCACTCACCCATTCCATATCCCACAGTACCCATACAAACAAAAATATATCTCAAAAGCTGCAAATGTCCCAACATCTATTGATTTTGGGAGGGAGTGTCCAACACATTTTGAATACTTGTTGAGTGTGGAAAGATATTTGCTGGTTTATTTACCCAATTTACAGAGGTTTTTTAAGTCATCGGACATCTTTCTGTGGGGGTGGGGTGAAGGAATTGTCAACGTTTTGGGTCAAGACCCTGCATATCTTACCCAAGATCCACAAATGGGACTGTCCTGGTAAGTCCATTCTTTCTTTCTGCACTTGCCCCACTGAACTTAGAGGCTCTTACCTCGACTCTACCCTGTCTCCTCTTGTTCAGTCCCTTCCTACCTATCTGGCACACCTTGCATACCCTCTACCTGTTTGACAATTTCCAATTCTTGACCCACTGCCTTATCTTCACTATGGATGTCCGGTCTATATACACCTCCATCCCCCATCAGGAAGGTCTTAAAGCCTTCTACTTCTTTCTGCAACAAAGGTCCAACGTTCCCTTCCACCAACGCTCTTATCCACGTGGCTGAACTTGTTCTTGCACTGAACAACTTCTCTTTTGACTCCACTCACTTTCTACAAACCAAAGGTGTAGCCATGGGCCCTAGCCACGGTCATCTTTTCACTGGCTATGTGGAACTGTCCTAGTTCCAAACCTTCTCTGGCACCACTCCTCCACTCTTTATTAAGAGATATTTAAGAGACTCTTAGATAGATACCTGAATGATAGAAAAATAGGGGGCTATGTGGGAAGGAAGGGTTAGATAGATCATAGAGCAGGATAAAACGTTGGCACAATATTGTGGGCCGAAGGGCCTGTACTGTGCTGTAGTGTTCTATGTTCTTTCTCCATTACATTGACGATTGCATTAATACTGATCCCTGCACCCACACGGACCTTGCTTATTTTATCACCTTCGCTAAGTGTTCCCCTCATCTTTGTTTTAAGTCTCTGTGCCCTTGCTCTTGATCATCTTCAGATAAAATGGTTTCTCCGTATTTATCCTCTCAAATCCAATGCATGAAATCCCGGGATCTAATCAACCTTCAACCTTCTGAAAACAAGGTATAGTTAAGCAACAGGATATGCTGATGCTCAAAGCCTGGAAACCAGGAACTGAGGGGCTTTACTGAGGAGACAAGCCCAATTGAATATCCCTTCAGGTTTTGAAAGCAAGTTTGTGTTTTGAAAGCTTGTGGAGTGTAGGAGGGGGGAAAACGAAGGTCAACATAGTCTTCTGATAGCAAATTCTAAGCTCTGTATTTATTCATCTACTATCCCATGGAATGCTGCAGTGTTGCTGAAGCTATTAACAAATCATAGCATATTTCAAGCATAGAGCTTAGGGTCAAAGCAAGTTTGAGAAGGTGCAGGAAACTTGATATAGTATTGCTAGTTCATGACAATCCTGGTTTCAGCTTTGTTTTTGCAGGGAGTTACCAAGCAGTGTAAGGTACATCTGCAAGAAAAGACTGAGAGCACATCTTTCTCAGGACAGGGAATGCTAACTTGCTGGTATTCAGTTTTGAGTGGGAGTCACCTTGGCCATCTGATGAGTGCAGGAAGTGCCAAATGAAGTAATTATTAACATGCAATTGAAATTGGGAGTAAAAACTTGCTCACTTCTTCCCTCACCAAAAGAGTCATAGTTTTGCATCAAGAAATTCTTTGTCATGGGATGATTAAACAGTACAGCACACATATGGAAGAGGCTCAGACATTAGTCTAGTGTGGACTGATCCAGATAATGTCCACAGTGTCAGTCGTGTGATGGTGTTGACGACATTTTGTTGTACAGTATCATCGCTGTCATTGTGCTGTGTGCTTTGAGTTTGTGTTCTTGTGTAGTGGAGAATGCAGTCAAGATATTCCCTTTGGTTAACTTTCCTCATGTCCCACTTGTCCAACTCGATCGTTATTTGAGTGGTGGGGTGTCTACTGCAGCTGTTAAGTACCCTGTGGCCTGATAACCATTCAAGTCACATAATGTCAAAGCACATTCCCCAATAAGTAAGGATTACGTGACGATGGGATTGAATTCCAGCATGGTTCAGCACTTTCAGGAGAAGAGGAAATAAATTGGGAAAGGAGATAAAATATAAGCTCTGGATTTCATATTTGCACGACTTTGATTTGGAGGGCGTGCCAGCCATACTATAACCTCCAGTTGCTGCTGCTGGTATGTTCCAGGCATGCCTCAGAGTCATTGGGTAATTGCCAGAACACCTGCGTGAGCTGCTTCAACAGACTTCTAATTGCAGCAGTCAACCTTGTGTAGTGTACAATCTTACTCAGACCAATGGCCAACATAGTCCGGATGCTGAGTTTCAAAATTAAAATAGGTTGTAACTAATTGTTAACATAATGACTGTAGGGGAGAGAAGGAGATGGCTGAGGAGTTGACTGGAGTGATTTTTCCTCACCTCTATGCACAGGCTGCAGTTAATTGGAGCAAGGGGTCAAATTGTCACCTCTGTATGAGAGATTATTCAGTATATTAATGACAACGTAATCTACTTGTGGCGCTTGTGTAGTTGTTTTTTTTCCCTTCATTTTTCCTTCATTCTAAACTTGTGGCTGAACGCTCGTGCTGATATACAAAAAAAACCTATTTTTTTAAATCTGGCTGAGGAACTTGGCCAGGAAATGTGTTTTGTCAATGAGGAAACATTTAAACTGAAAATGTGGGTGAATTACTTAAACAATTAGCTCCAATAGTGGGTCCCTCTTGGCGCTATTAACTCTGCTCCAAGGTCAATTAGGAGCTATCGCACAAAATGGGAAAGGCAATCGCCTGTTGGGAAAGGGTGTGCAGGAAGCTGAGTCTTGCTATGTTACAGGATGTGAAATACTAGAAAAACAAGTTTCTTGGACACAGTACAAGAGGATGTCGATGGAAGTACTTTGCATACAAGAGCACACACTGTTGCAGGACTTGAGCTGCTGTTCTGAATGCGGCTCATTATTGCAGTATGTTTTGATTTAAGTGGCACTGCACACTTTCAGATTTGAATATTGAAAGGAGGTTATGGCTTTAGAATGGAGAAAAGATTATTGGAACTCTAGGTCACATGGGTAAGGCCCAAATATTGTTTCAATGGGGTTGTTCTGCCAGTCATAAGACATTTATATTTAAAAGAAGTTTTGAATTCGTACTTGTCTGTGTTGCTGGCACAGCTGGTATTGAGAACCTATCTCTAATTGCACTTGAAGAGGTGGAGAGCTGCTGCCTTGAATGGAGTTCCCACTGTCATGTTAAGTGGGAGTTCTAGGATTTTGCCTCAGCTGCAGGAAGGAATCCTTCTGCGCCAGTCAGGATGGTGTGTGGTGAGGAGGTGCTGGTTGTTCCCTGTGCTTAATGCTTTTTTTAAAATATCAAAAATATCAAAACTATTCACAAAAGATATGCAAAAGAATAACCACAGTGCAAAACTTTGTACATCCTTAGAGACACAAGAGAGACTGGAGATCTGGAGCAAAACTCTGGAGGCACTCAGCAGGTCAGACAGCATTTATGGAGAGAAATGAACAGTCGACAACCTTTCATTAGTCCTGATGAAGGGTCTTGGCCCGAAACGTTGACTGTTCATTTCTCTCCATGGATACTGCCTGACCTGCTGAGTGCCTCCAGCGTTTCGTGTGTATGTTACTCTTTACAACCTCAGTCTCATTTGGTCAATGCATTCAGTAGTGTTGAGAAACGTTTTTTTAGTTTGCACCATTGCCACTGATGTGGCTCCCTGAGGTGATGCACCCTTTTGTTGTTTGAGGCGCTTCCCCACTGGACTTGTCCCCTTAATGTCCAGTGGCGGAAGGATTCTTGACTGATTTCGCCCCCTACCCCCCACCCCCCCCAACAGGGCCTTTGCATTGGCTGCACCAAGCATTCCTCGGCCTGCGATGTCACATCGGCAGCATTCCCATACAGACATCTCACTTTATCTTTCTTAGAGGTGGGAGTTGTCAGTAATAGAAGGTGTTGTTGATGAAATTTTGGCAAATTGCACCTACTGTGGATCTTGTCAAGTGCCTGACTCCATTCCTATTAAGGACAAAGCAGCCTGCTGGATTGACACCCCGTTTACCACACTAAATATGCACTTCCGCCATCACCAACCCTGAGTGGCTGCCGTATGAACTGGCTGCAAAATGCAATCATGTAAACTATTTGAGCAGCATCTCCCAAACCTGTGATTTCTACCACCAAGAGGGGCAAAGGCAGCAGATTCTGTTCCAAGTGTTGCACCATCCTGGCTTAGAAAAATATCACTTTTTTTCAATCACCACTTAAATTCTGGAATGGAAGTCTCCACTCAAAAGTATTGTGAACATGCCTTCATGAGAAGGACTACAGCAGTTTAAGAAAGTGTCTCAAGTGTAGTTATGGATGCCCAGTGAACACCAGCCTTGCTGGTATTGTCCACATACGCACTCCTGTCCTGTTGTGCTGACTGTTAATGTTAGATGAGGTTAGGGTAATGTTAGTTGGAGTTAACATTAAAACAGTGAATGAGATGCCAAACAAGAGGTTATTTTGTCTTGGGTGGTTTCAGTTTCAAGAGTATTGTTGGAGCTGCTTTTGTTCAGGAAAGTTGAGAGCATTCTGCCACACTCCTAACTCATCGATGGTAGAAAGGCTTCAGAGAGTTGAGGAATGAGTCACAGCTCAGGATACCCAATCTTTGAACTGCTTTTGTGGCCACAGTATTTATAGGGCTAAATTACAGGATCTAGTATTCTGGCACATCAATAAAATTGCAGTACAAAAACTTAGAAGAGAAACGATGTCACCACACTTCTGAGGTTTGATTCAGAGTTTCTATTTTACCACATGCTGAAATACTTGAAGATTGAATGGCTGAGGTGAAAACCATATCTTAAAGCTAGGCAAGTTGGCAAACGGCCTTCCAAATTACTTTTCGTTGACTTTTGAGAAAGTGGTTGCCTATTAGAGTCAATAATTCCTGTTTGGGGTTCACAAAGTGAAATGTTATAGCATAAATTCATTTTCTTTATTTCCATATTTTGTAATTGTGTGTAATCACATATTGTGTGAACCAGCTTTAAGTAGTGTTTATATAGGAAGACTAGATTATCTGCTTCATTAATATCACAGCAGTGTCATCTGAAGTAATTGCTGCCTGTATCTCACTTCAGTCTGGGATCCATTATGAGGGCAGCAGTGATGATGACATTGCATACTGCTTCAAGAGCTACTTTGCTTTAAGATAAGTGTCGATTGTTAATGAAAGCAATGGTTTATGTTGAAGCAGTGTTTTGGAAGTTCAAGACACACTCTTTAGCCGTAAAAGGATCATACAAGAACACTAAGCAGGAGCATGAGAAGGCCACGCAGCCGCTCAAGCTTGCCCTACCATTTAATAGGATCATGGCTGATCCGCCCCAAACCTCAACTCCTGTGCTGGTTCCACAAAGCCCTCAGTTCTCTAAAATATCTAAAATTTATCTATCCCCTTAAATACATGTGATCTACTCTCCACAGTTCTCTCAGAGAATACCAGAGATTCACCACTGTCTACAAGAAGAAATTCCTATACACTATAACTGTATGTGACTGCCCCTTGTCTTATAACTGTTTCTTTCTTTAAAACTCTGCCACAAGTAGAAATGTCTCAATATCCACCCTGTCATTACCCCTTAAGCTATTAAATCTTTCAAAAAGATAACCCCTGTTCTTTCAGTTCTAAAGTCTAAAAATCTAACTTTATTAGCCATTTGTCACCTCTCATCCAGGAATCAGCCGATTAAACCTCTTGTGGACTTGCTGTTATGTTAGTTTTGTCACAATGTTGAGCAAACTCACAGAGAACCCAAATGCGGCACACTGATACAAGACTGGAGTCAGGATACTTCC
>JARFYF010000063.1:61743978-61754790 GCA_030265395.1 Rhina ancylostomus | reverse complement strand
ATGAGATCTCTCCTCATTCTCCTGTGCTCCAGGGAAGAGAGTCCTAACCTATTCAACTATCCCTGTAACTCAGGTCCTCAAGTCCTGGCAACATACTTGTAAATTTTCTCTGCATTCTTTCAAGCTTATTGATATCTTTCCTGTAGTTAGGTGACCAGAACTGAACAGAAGACTCCAAATTCGGCCTCACCAACATCTTGAACAACTTCAACATCACATTCCAACTCTTGTACTCAATGCCCTGATTTATGAAGGCCAATGCGCCAAAAGCTCTCTTTATGACCTTATCTACCTGTGATGCCATATTCAAGGAACTATGGATCTGTATTCTCAGGTCCCTTTGTTCTACCGCACCCCTCAGTTCGCTACTATTCACTATGCAAGTCTTACCCTGGTTTGTCCTTCCAAGCCACTCACACTTGTCTGCATTAGATTCCATCTGCCATTTTTCAGCCCGTTTTCCTAGCTGGTCCAGATCATGCTGCAAGCTTCGGTAGTCTTCCTCACTGTCCACTACACTCCCAATCTTGGTGTAATCCATGAGTTTGCTGAACCAGTTTACACTATCATCTAAATCATTAATATAGACTATGCATAAACAACAATGGGCCCAGCACCAATCCCTGCAGCACACCACTAGTCACAGGCTTACAATCAGAGAGAGACAACCATCTACTTCACTCTTTGGCTTCTTGCGCTAAGCCAACTTTTAATCCAATTGACTACTTCATCCTGAATGACTCGTGACTTTTGGACCAGCCTCCCACGTGGGACTTTGTCAAAGGCCTTGCTAAAGTCCATGTAGACAATGTCCACCACCTATAAGGGTGCAAGATTGTACTACAGTGCAACAGACGTGATGTCACCAAGGCCCAGTACAAAAGGAGCAAGAAGTCTTTACTCTGTGCTCAAATCCCCTTGCAATGAAGGCCACTATAAAACTTGCTTCCTAATTACCTGTTGCACACTCATATTAGCTTTCAGTGATTGTGGGCTGGTCTGTATCCTCTCTTTCCTTTTTCAGATGTTTTTTTAAAGTCCATCTCTTTGAACAAGCATTCGGTCAATTGCACCAATATCACCTCAAGGGCTCTGTGCCAAATTGTCTGATAATACTCCAGCCAGCCTTTGTAAATTGCCATCCTGTTTTACAGCCTGGACTTTTATCTTTACAGTAGCCGCCGGCACAAAACAGGTGCAAAGCTCCCCAACTACGGAGGAGCCAACCTTTTATCTCAATGCAACATTTACAACCTTCACATGGCCAGGCGCCAGGTAGTCGTAACGTGAAGTGAGCAAAACTCCCAGAACACCTCCATCGGCAGTGCGCATTGGCATAGCGCTTGGAACAGGTCGTCTGCTGCAGTACCCATCAGTCGTGGGTAGACGGCGCAGTCGAGCATTTCCTGGGCCAGGGAGCCGTCAATCGACTGGTGACGGACGGGGACGATGAGGCGAGCGGCGATGGTCGGCTTGGGCGTCGTGCTGCAGGGCGTCCGGCGTAACGCGGTCAGGTTAGCGCCCACCATTGGAAACGGAAGCTGAGATCGTGTCCTTCTGCCGTGGGCCTGCACTCCATCCCGTGCTGAGGCCTAACAGGCGGCATGCATTTAGTTGCCAACGCTCCGGGCAGGAGTCCGTCTGTTTCTTGCACGAACATTAAATACAAAATTCGGCCTCACTGGTGCTCAAGAAAATGTTGCTGTCGGGCCTTGAGCCACAGCCGCACATTTTCTGTTCTGCACAGCGTGTTTAAAAAACTTTTTACTGTTGCCTTTACACCGCAGCCTCCTCAGATCAGGCTAAGAATAGTACAGGACTAAAGAGGTAGAAAACACACTGCATGGAGGAACTCAGCGGATCGAGACCAAAACGTCGACCCCGTTTCCACAGCTCGACCCCACTGAGTTCCTCCAGTTTTTTTTCCGCTCCAAATTCCAGCATCGGGCGTTTTTTGTGAATCACTCAATTTTGAACATACCCTTCAGAAAATTAATATGCCAACCTATTACAGATTAACAGCCACAGGCAAGTCAGCTACTGGAGCCTTTTTCGCCTCGGCTCCAAGGTTGAAACTGTTTTCCAGTGCTTCTCTCGATCCTGTGCTGTACGTAATTGGCGCTAGATTCCAGACATGTGACTGGTGTGTGTGCGCTCGTTATTTGACGAGGGCAACAACCTCTGATTCTGCCCTCACCTGATGATGGGTTAATGGTCGCGGTGAGTTGTGGCACTTCATGGTAAATGCTGGAAAGTCTCAACAGATCAGGCAGCATCTCTGCCAGGAGAAATAATGTTTCAGGTTGTTTCCACAGAGGTTTGCTGACCTGCTGAGTGTTTCCAGCATTTTTATTTCAGATTTTCTACGTCTTTGGTTTTGGCATTTTTTTTATCTCTATAGAGAGAGATACAAAGCAGAAACAGACCCTACAGCCCACCAATTCTGTGCATCAAGCACCCAATTACACTAAATTTACCAGTGCCTATTATTCACCATACATTACCACCAATTCAACCAGATTTCTACCACTTTCTAACGTGCTAGGGCAACTTAGATTGGCTAGCTAATCTAACAACCCACAGGTCCTTGGAATGTGGGTGGGAACAAGAGTACTTGGGAGAAACCCATCCGGTCACAGAGATAATGTGCAAACTTTGACAATTGAGCGTCCTAGATTAAAAATAACGTTTATTCTTTTTGCACAGGAGCAATAATTTTATAAGGAAAAAACCCAGACTGGCAGAAATTGGTACCAGCAGTGCCTCAGATTCGAGGGGTTCATATTTAGCGGTGCAGTGTACTGACCTGAAGAAGCCATTAGAGATCCAGCAAATGCCTTCAGTTGCCCTGAAACCTACTGAGGTAAATCATTCCACATGGATGGATGCAGGTAGTTTAAATAATTGTTCACTTGGTTCAGATCCAAAAGTAAACAGAAAATAAATACTTGCTTATTACACTCAATGCTCCATGTGCTAAGCAATAAAATTAATTAAGAACCTGACAGCCAGCTCTTATTAAGCTCCTTGTACATGAGAGGAGTGTGACTGTGAGGAGGTAGAGGTGTGTCCACTGTACATAGGCTAAAATGGATGTCAGGATCTGATGCGGGATGTTCACAGACACTGACTGACATGTGAGGTGCACGAACACCAACTGAGACAAATAACGTTCTATTGATTATTATTTTCTGGAGCTGTACTGAATCTCTCCAACTAGAATCTCTCCTGCCTTTTGTTGTTAGGTGCGAGTGGATGTTCATTGCTGCGGTGTGAACTTTGCTGATATTCTGATATGCCGGGGACTGTATCAGCAGCGACCACAGCTCCCCTTTACTCCAGGTAAAGCCAGCTTTGGTTGTGCAAGAGCATTGCTAGTGCTATTTTCTTATTTTTATCAAACAGAATTGGAGTCGGGGGTTAAGATGTTTAATTACTTAAGGGCAATGGGGAAGTGGACTAAGTCAGCAAGGTGCCAGAGGCTAGAATTAGAGGAAGACTAAATATAGGAGGTGGTGATGTTGCACAGAAATTTCAAGACAAGTTTGAGAATTTTAAAAAAGAAAGTGGAAAATTAAGGCTTATGTTTATACAGGGAGTTTCACAGGTTTTGCAGGATAAAGCAAAGTGCTTTATAACCATTGAAGTGCTTTTGAAGTGTCGTCGTGTTGGAAAATGGGGCAACCTATTTGCGCACAGCAAGCTCCCTCAAGTGGTAGGGAGGTAATGATCAAATAGTTTGTTTTTAGCAATGTGGGTGAGGAAACTATATTGGACTATACTATCCAGGGGTAGATGCCCTGCTCTTTGCAATAGTATGATGGGATCTTTTATGTCCAGCTTTATAGGGCTGGTGGGTGATTGGTTTCATGTCTTATTGGAAGATGGTATCTCAGCTCGTGCAACGCTGTTTTATGACTGCACTTGAATCTTGGCCTAAGATTTGTACTTGTGTCTCAGGAGTGGGACTTGAACCTGTATCCTTCTGACTGACAGAGAAAACTCAAAGTTGAGTATATTGCTGAAATACATGTTTGCACAGGTGCAATGAGAAACTTACTTGCACCAGCATCATCACAGGCACACAGCATTAGAGACACAACGTTCACAAGAAAATCATAAATTGCACATCAATTAGACAAAATTATATAAGAAAGAACACCAATTAGAACAAAAAGAGTCTATTGTGGTGCAAAGTGGTCATGGTGTTGCTAAACTGACGTAGTGATTACGGTTGTACAGGTTGGTTCAAGAACCAAATGGTTGAAGGAAAGTAGCTGTTCTTGAACCTGGTGGTGTGGGACTTCAGGTTTCTGTAACTCCTGATGGTAGCTGCAAGATAATGGCATGGCCCAGATGGTGGGGATCTTTGATGACAGATGTTGCCTATTTGAGGCAGCACCTCGTGTAGGTACTTTTGATGATGGGGAGGGATGTGCCAGTGGTGTAATGAGACAGTTGCTACCAACTAAGTCAAAGCCACTAACTTGGGTCAATGAGCACTTGGAGATGATGATAGAACTTGGTGCAAATTAGGAGCCAAGAGAAAGAGTGTTGGATGAACTCAATTTACTGGTTCAAGATGGGAGAGTAATGGAGGTAACAGATGCTTACCCAAGGGTTTCATCAGTATCTGAGCTGGTCCAGATGATACTGAAAAGGTGGACGCAGATAGTTCTGATGATGGAACAGGTAAGATATTATATTAGGATTGCCATTTACTTGTTCAATCTCAGACAGTTGGTCGGGAGTAGGCCAGGGCCCATGGCATCAGGTTTTCAGCATCTGTAGCATTTTGTCTTTGGAAGGATGGAGTTGGAGGCAGGGGGACACATTGTATCAGAGGACTGAAGGTGGCAGATTTGGTCTTTGCAGTTTTGGAGAAACATTCTGCTCATCTATTAAGTGGATCTCAGACAAGCTGTGTGACGAACCAGAGGGAGTGCAGGGGTCAAGAGTGGTGATGGTGACACAGTGCTGAGTGTTGTCAGTGTAGGTGTGGAGGATGTCACCAAGGACAGCATGTAGATGAGAAATAGGGTCAGGGACCTTGCAGGGACTCCAGGGCTGACTGTGACAAGTAGGCAGGGAAACCATGGTATGTGGTTTCCTGGCGATGAGTGGATAGAGGGGAATGGAACAAGGATGGGCAGTCCCACCCAGCTTAGTTACAGTGTGGAGGATGGTGCAGACTTACTAGAGCACAGAAGGAGGCTATTCAGCCCACTGGGACCATTCCAGACCCCAACAAAGGAATCCCATCAATCCCATTCCCCTTCCACCTGTAGGACTGGAGTCTTCTCTTTCAAATGTCCACCAACTCCGCATTCTTTTTCCACTTATCTACCCTGGGAATAATTTACAGTCATTGGTTGACCTACCAGCATGTTTTTGGGATGTGGGATGAAAGTGGAGCACCCAGGGGAACACGGGGAGAGCCTGCAAACTCCACGCAGTCAGCACTTGAGGTCAGGATCAAACCCGGATCGCTGGAGCTGTAAGTCAGCAGCGCTACCTGCAGTGCCACCAGGTCAGCTGTGTCAAAGGTCGTAGAGGAATGGTTGCCATGCACGTGAGCATTCTGAATGCCGTTTCTGACATTGGTCAGAGGTCTGTCAGTGCAGACGCAGAAATGAAGGCCTGATGCAGAGGTTCAGACTTGGGACTGCAGCAAAGACTGGTACACATCCAGGAGCTGATGCATATTTAAGAACCAGAAGGACTGACGGTGAAGGGTAGTTGCAAGAACAGAAGTTGCCTTTTGAGCAGGTGAGCCATTGTGCAGATTTGAAGCAGAGGGGATTTGAAGCAGAGTACCTAAGGAGAAAACTTTTTACCAACATCGGCTAACATGGGGCCAGGAGGGAAAGGTGGGTAATTAGTGGAATTGAGATAAAGGGTGCAGGAGGTGGGACTTTTTGGAAGAAGGAGTTCAAAGATGGTTTGAGGGAAGTTAGGAGAGAAACAAATGAAATGAGAATTTAGATCTTGAGTAGGCAGGGAACCTCAAGGGACTTTGGCTTGGCAGTCTGGGAGGAAAGTGACTAATGGATGGTTTCCATCTTAGTGATAAGGAAGTCCATGAGCTTATCAAAGGGAAAGGAGAGGGAGGTTTAACAAGATGGTTTGAATTGGAGTTGGGGCAGAGGCACGATGACATGGTGAGTAGAACTGCTGCCTCACAGCACCAGCGACCCGGGTTCAATTCTGACCTTGGGCGCTGGTTGTGTGGAGTCTGCACATTCTCCCTGTTACCGTGTGGGTTTCCCCTGGGCATTCCTGTTTCCTCTCACATTGCAAAGGCGTCCCAGATGGTAGATTATTTGGCCACTGTATGTTGACCCTAGTGTGCAGGTGATTGGTTGAGGGTGGGGAGGGGAAGTTGATAGGAACGTGGGAAGAATAAATTGGGATTAATCTAAGTGGGTGTTTGATGATCAGTCTGGACTCAGTGGGCCGAAGGGCCCTTTTCCATGAAACTCTCTGAAATTTAAACCCAGTGTTGTCTTATCTGATTCAGCCAGAAATGGTGGCTAATGACCAAGCCTCTTAATTCTATTAGTGTTCATGCTGCAAACTTGAGCACAATGGAACAGAGATGGGTCTATGCCAGGAGGAACTGCCTGGGTTAGAAAGAGAGGGTTATGATTTCCCTCGGGAACAGGGCATCATAACTGGAGCTGAGGATGTGTTCAGTGGATCTGCAGCTGAGGGAAGTGCAGGGCAAAGGCCGGGGGTGTGATAGCTTGTCAGTGGGCAGATGTCCAGGTCAATGTTGGGTGGGCCAAGATGCTCAGGGCAATCTGGAAAGATTAGAGATCTTTGGAGAGAGGTAAATGAAAGAGGGTGTACACATTATTTAATGGCCTGGATGCCTTTTATCTGGAGCACTGTTTCCAAGATTTCTTGGAAGCAACAAGAGAGCAGATTAAAGTTCATGGAAGTTGGACAAACTTGAGAAGGCTCTTAAATCACAGGGTGACGAGCACTTCGGAAGGCCTTCAGCATGCTGGAAGTGATGAGTTTTCCTCCTACTGACTTGATGACTACGTGACTTTTTTTTGGCTGTTTTGATAAGCAGAGATCAGCCTCTCTACCTCTCTACTCTCCACTTCTTTTGTGACAACAATGGTCACAAAATATTGAGTGGTGTGTAGGCAAATAAAATAGTTTGCTTGGTCTAAAACATTTCCCCAGTGGGTTATGTTTGTTTTGCAGGAATGGAGTTCACAGGATTGGTGACAGAAGTCGGTACAAATGTCACAGGGGTTTCCAAGGTAAGACTTCACAGTTCAGATGCATTGGGTCCATCTAGTGTACCTGGGGGCTAAATGTGGTTTAGTGCCAAGCTATATGGTGCACATCCAGAGATAACCTTCCCAGATTCACTCAGCTTTAACCTGCCAAGCATAGTACCAAAGGCACCAGAGGGTTTGCCAGTGGAAGTGGTGAGGGGCCTGAAAGTTGGGTTCCTGCTTCTCATTGAGTCAGGCAGCACGGAAGCAGGCCCTTCGGCCCATCCATGTCAACCATTAAGCACCCATCTGCACCAAAACTGTTTTTCCTCCCACATCCAAACACCCACCCGCCTCCTCCCCCACCCGCCACCCGCTTAGTGTAGGCGGGTGGCAGTTGTCCTGCCACCCGCCTACACTAAGGAAAATTTGCAGCCAATTGGCAGACCGACCTGTGCACCTTGTAACGATGCATTTGGCTTCTGATGGGAAGTGCAGATTTGGGGAAGCATGGAATGTGCCTTGAGCTCAGATGTGAGATCCTTACTCCACAGTCAAAGTCAGCTGATTTTCATTGCCCCACCTTGCACATTGTAAATGGTCATTTGGGTATCTGTAGAATTAGTCGCCATTGAGAGAAGCTTCAAAAATGTAGAGAAGCAATATAAGGGAAAAGTCTCTCTCTTTGGAATTAATCTTTTATTATAATTTTCACTGCTTTTGTAAAGTGCCTTGATGTTGTCTTAACAATGTTTTATTCCCCATTTGATCTTTCATTGTCTTTTTTATTCTCCACTATTACAGTTGGATTATATTTTAAAAAGATGAAAATCCTGTGGCAATAAAGCTCCAATAATTGGAATGAAAAATCATAAAATATTTAATCTATGTCAGTAAATATCATTTATTTTTCAATAAATGATTCTTGTCAGGAAACGCCAATTGGTCATTAAAAAAGAAAATTGATTAGGAACTGGATTCAGTATTGTTGTCTGCTTTCCCCCCCATTTTTTGGGGGAATTGATGGAGTGCCAACACACCTCTCCATCTGTAAGTGTTGCTGAACTGTATAGAACATGAGTTTATTTATCAAATGAGATCTGTTTTGTATTCTTTTCAGGGAGACCGAGTGATAGGCGTGAGTTCCCTTGGGGCAATGGCAGAACAGTGCATTGTTGACCATAAGGTGAGTGGCACAGAATTTCAGAGGAGCCGGGCGAAGATGACAATTCTATTCTCAAAATCTAGTGATTTTTCTGGGCGAAACAATGGTTTGGGCTGAGTTGGAGAAGGAGGATTGCAGTTTGGAATAATATTTGGTTCAGGATGTGTGGTTTAAATACTACTTCAAGGGGGATATGACATGTCTTAAAAGCCTGAATCCATAGGTAACAAGTAAGGACACCGTTGAATCGACTCCTCCGTGGAGTTTAGGTTTTTACTCAGTTTCTTTCTCATGTTCTCACATTGGCTACAACTTTAGCCAAGCCAAGGCACTCGCAGAATGCTCAGAACTTGTCCTTTGACCAACACCATTAGAGTGGTCACATCTCGCTCTGCGACACCTTGCCATGCTTAATTAGCTGCTGTGACACCCAACATTACAACAGAGGTTACACTTCCAGAAGTGTTTCATTATCTGTGAAGGACTGCAACATCATGAGGATATTCAAGGCATTTGCTCTGACTGTCAGCTTCTACACTAACCGCCCCCCCCACCTCCCTGTGCCTTCTGCATGTGACATGGTGTTTGCTCACTTCATCTCAGTCCATAAGCAATCTTCACGAACTCACTACCAACTGTAAATCGGGTACTTTTTGTTTAAGTTATTAACTAGCATGACGTGTATTAATTTAACTAGGAACTCATGTCCACTAGGCTGTGAGAAAGAGAGATGAAGGGAGACTCTTCTGTTCCAGTAAGGGTTATTAGTTTAAACCTGCAGTTCTGTACTCTTGCTCTGCCCGCTGATGGTTACTAGGTTCTTGTGATTTGTTCAGAACTGCACTGCTTTCAGGTCAAGTACAATAAGTGGAAACAAATATTCTTGGTATAACAGACTAATGACTTTTGCTGATCCTATCACTATATTTTTGCTTTAAGGTGAAATTAATGTTCAGGTAAATTGTCCTATCTCCATCTGTGGTTCACCCTGCAGTCTTTTATTTGAGTGTGGAGGCTAAGTGACTTCCTAGGATATGCTAATACTAGTCTGAATCAAATGGCTGCAAGATGTGGGGAAGGATAGGGCAATGTACTTTCAGCTGTGATAGCCAGATGGAGATATCCCTGTCCTCTTGCATCACCATGATTTACATTGCTAACTCACTGTGGAGAAGTATTCGAGGGGTGATGAATATGTTTGTGGTGGCATGGTGGCACTGCAGTTAGTGCTGCTACCTCGCAGCTCCAGCGACCTGGGTTTGATCCTGACCTATGGTGCTGTCTGTGTGGAGTTTGCACGTTGTCCTTGTGATCACATAGATTTCTCCCAAGTGTTCTGTTTTCCTCCCACATCCCAAAGATACGTGGTCGTTAACTGGCTGCTGTAAATTACTCTTTAGTTGAAGTAAATGGAAAAAGAATCAAAGGGGAAGCTAATGGGTATGTGAGAGAGAATAAGGGCTGCAGGGAATTAATACAAAAAGAGTGGGACTGATGGGAGCCAGCATGGGCAGAGTGGCCTCCTGTGTTATAACAAGTTGAAGTAGTTACTAAAAATCTAAAGTCTGATTTGAAGACTTTAAAAATTATTGGGGACATCTTGGGGATAGTCTGCATTACAGCGGAGGAGGTACTGGATGTCTTAAAGGAAATTGGGAGAGCCAGAAGAGGACATGAGAAGGCCTTGGCAGGCAGGCTTAAGGAAAACCCCAAGGCATTCTACAGGTATGTGAAGAGCAAGAGGATAAGGCACAAAAAATAGGACTCATCAAGTGCAACAGTGGGAAAGTGTGTATGGATCCAGAAGAAATAGCAGATGTACTTAGTGAATACTGATGTAAGGTATTCATTACGGAAAAAAGATCTTTGTGATTGTAGTGAGGACTTGCAACTGCCTGAATAGCTTAAGCAAGTAGATATTAAGAAAGAGGAGATGCTGGAACTTTTGGAAAGCATCAAGTTGGATAAGTTGCCGGGATCGGATGTACCCCAGGCTACTGTGGGAGGTGAGGGAGGAGATCGCAGAGCCTCTGATGATGATCTTTGCATCATCAATAGAGATGGGAGATGTTCCGGAGGATTGGAGGGTTGTAGATGTTGTTCCTTTATTCAAGAAAGGGAAGAGAGATAGCCCAGGAAATTATGGAGCAGTGAGTCTGACTTCAGTGGTGGTAAGTTGATGGAGAAGATCCTGAGAGGCAGGATTTATGAACAATTGGAGAGGTATAATATGATTAGGAATAGTCAGCATGGCTTTGTCAAGGGCAGGTCCTGATTGAATTTTTTGAGGATGTGACTAAACATATCTATGAAGGGAGAGCAGTAGATGTAGTGTATATGGATTTCAGCAAAGTGTTTGATAAGGTGCCCCATGCAAGGCTTATTGAGAAAGTAAGGAGGCATGGGATCCAA
>JARFYF010000063.1:61731045-61742288 GCA_030265395.1 Rhina ancylostomus | reverse complement strand
TTTGTCATCTCTATCAATGATTTGGATGAGAATGTACAAGGCATGATTAGTAAGTTTGAAGACATTAAAATAGGTGGTGTCATTGACAGTGAAGGTGGTTTTCAGGATCTCGATCAGCTGGGTAAGTGGGCCGAGCAATGGCAAATAGAGTTTAATTTGGATAGGTACAAGCTGTTGCATTTTGGGAAGACAAATGAGGGTAGGACTTTGATAGTGAATGGTAGGGCCCTGGGAGGTGTTGCAAAACAGAAGGACCAAGGAGTACAAGTACATGGTTCCCTGAACATTGCATTGCAGGTGGACAGGGTGGTGAAGAAGACGTTTGGCACGCTAGCCTTTATCAGTCAGGGCATTGAGTATAGGAGTTGGGATGTTATGTTGCAGTTGTACAAGGCGTTGGTGAGGCCGCATTAAGAATATTGTGCTCGGGTTTGGTCACCCTGCAATAGGAAAGAAGCCATTAAGTTGGAAAGAGCGCAGAGGAGATCGACAAGGATGTTGCCGGGACTCGAGGGGCTGAATTATGCAGAGAGGTTGAACAGGTTAGGACATTTTTCATTGGAGCGTCAGAGACTGAGGGGTAATCTTATAGAGGTGTATAAAATTATGAGGGACATAGACAGGGTGAATGCACACAGTCTTTTTCTCAGGACTGGGGAATAAAGAACTAGAGGACATAGGTTTAAGGTGAAAGGGAAACAATTTAATAGGAATCTGAAGGGGCAACTTTTCACCCAAAGAATGACCAGTATATGGAATGAGTTGCCATAGGAAGTGGTTGAGGCAGGTACATTAACAACATTTAAAAGGCACTTTGACAGGTACATGAATAGGAAAGGTTTAGAGGGATATGGGCAAATGGGACTAGCTTAGATGGGAATCTTGGTTGGAATGGACCAGTTGGGCCAAAGGACCCGTTTCCATGCTGTCTGACTCGACTGCGTATAGTGCACTGTAAGTCCAGCCAGAATGGGGATGATTGGATATTTATCCCAGCAATCAACCCTGGAGATCTCACTGTGACTGTGATCACTCTGGCTCAAGTTTTGCCCCAGCCTTGTCCCTCTGATTGACAGTAATATTGTTAATCACCTGGTTTAAAAAAAATGTCCCCTGCTCCTCCAAATAATCTCATGGTTAAAGGTTGTGTTGCGGTGTTTTGCATTGTATGGAATAAACACCTAACCTGCAAAGAAGTTTTAAGCAGGTCAGTGCACTTTTTAACCTGAGTGCTCCTCGTTGCAATCCAGTAACCTCAGTTACAGAATGGATAGCGGGTGATGTTTAAAAAGCTTGTTGGTATTTGATGATTAGATTGGCACATGAAAGTGCACTGCAGAATGACTGACAACATACTGGAGGGAAGAGGGAGGAAGATGGGAACAGTGCAGTCAGCGGTGGTTGATTTTAAGTGTGTATCTAATGTGTCTGAAATCTCTATAGATGCTGTGGCCAATTGATGAGACAATCTCTTATGAGGTGGCGACTGTGTTACCAGTATCATACGGCACAGCGATCCTGGCTCTGCAGCACCGAGCAAAGACACAGCCAGGGTGAGAGGTGACATCATTCAGTCATAGTTTGCCTTTAATGTGGTTGTCAGCAGATAATGCAGGAGGTCCTCTGTCGACTGCAGGAAAAACAGGTTGTGGAGAAAACTCTGCACCAAAAACTTGCATGTGGTGACGGAGTTTCTTCTCCAGTGTTTCTCCTTTTAACTTCATTTCAATGTTTGGCAGTTTTAAACTTGTAACAACATTTAGAAACATAGAGCATAGAACAAGACTATTGAGCCCAATGTGCCAGACTGTCTCATTGAAAGAGCCTTTGAATTAATCCAACTCCACCATTCTTTTCCCTGCATCATCCTCCTCTGTAAGTGGTCTTGCTGTCAGTAACTGTGAGACAGAGATTCAAGATAAATCCAGGTTGAAACTCTCTAGACAGCATTCTGTGGTCTAGCAACTCATCTGGTCTGGTATTTTTGAATCTGTGATACAGATCTGTGATAATTAACTAAGATCTAACCAAGATCAAAAATTAATTCAGATCTATACTAATCTGTAGCTAATTAACCTACCAGTGCAACTTTTGCAATCTCGCACAGTATTTCCAACATAAAGAAACTTTGGATTACAGACAGTTCTCGGAACCCTCACATGAACATGGGACTGTCTGTACTTAAAAAGAACAGTTCTCCTGCTCAGAGGAAGATGATCGGAGGCAATTTTTTTCTGTGACTCGACACCAGTCAGATCCCGAGAGTGCTTGACTGGCAAGTTTCAACCTGTACTCCAAAGTTCTTCACTTGGGACAGTCTCACTGTCTAGCCATTTCCCTGTAGCACAGATACACAACCTGTGACTTAGTTTACACTATTTATATCAAATTTTCAGTCTGTTGTTAGTTTTTCTTTGTACACATTAAACACCAGTGGTGCTGCAGTTAGCACAACCATCTCATGGCCCCAGTGACCCAGTTTCAATTCTGAGCTCTGCTGGTATCTTTGGGGATGCGTGGGTTTCTCCAGGAGCTTTTGTTTTCTCCAACATCCCAAAGACATGCTGATTGGTTGGTTAATTGGCCACTTTATGTTTCCCCTGGTGGAAGTGGGTGGCAGGAGACTCTGGTGGGTGTTAATGGGTATGAGAGAGAGAGAATAGGTTACAGGAAAATAAGATGGGGAATGGAATTGATGGAAATGCTCTCTCTGAGAGGCAGCATAGAGTCAGTGGACTGAATGGGCTTCCATTTCAAAAGAAAATATGAAAATTAGACTAAATCTCAACTAAGCTCTCTCAAACCACAAACTACAACTTAACAGAGACAAAGAGCAGAATCCCTTCACCCTCTGCAGTCAGTTATACTGTCACCAAATTCACAGCTTTCCTTTTGTCCTCATCCTCCTGAGGCAGTCCTCCGGGATCGAGGATGGCTTCCGCTCCGGCTTTGTGGGTTCTGAGGTAGCTAAAGAGGCGACACCATCTGTGATCATTCTGTGAGCGCTACAACTGTTCCCTGTCCAGCAACTCTGCCAATGGGCTTTTCTTCAAGCACCAACACAGTATAAATTTTGGAGATGAATTTTTCACGGGGGGAGGTGAAAAGCAATGGCCAGTACATTCTCATTCCTCTTGAACTTCAACATACATAAACCTCCCAGCAATTGTCACCTAAGGCAGTCAGCAATGGAGAACCATGAGGCAATTGTTGCATGTATCTTGATTAATATTGTCAGATAAACACTAACCAGAGGTCAAATCTGGGAGCTTTCTGGTTCATGTGATGTTGTTCCATGCTGGGCATTGCATCTCAGCACCATGCCTGTGGGGAAAGATCCTGACTTCTAATATAGTCCTTAAGACTCACCTATTTGGCTGAGGTGTTGGTCACTAACCAAATACCTTGCTACTATGGTTCAGAAGCACCATGAGTGTTGTTTTGTGAGCATGTGCTTCTATAGGGCAGGCACAGTAGTGTAACAGCATAACACTATTACAGCGTCAGCGACCTGGGTTCAATTCCAGCCGCTGTCTTAAGGAGTTTGCATTCTCTCCCCGTGTCTACGTGGATTTCCTCTGGGTGCTCCAGTTTCCTCCCACACTCTGAAGTCATGCGGGTTAGGAAGTTGTGGGCATGCTATGTTGGCGCCGGAAGTGTGGTGACACTTGCAGGCTGCCCACAGAACACTCTACGCAAAAGATGCATTTCACTGTGTGCTTCAATGTACATGTGACTAATAAAGAAATCTTGTATTTCTGAGAGGCCTGGATCTAATTTGAAGTTGTGTCCCCTTGTTTCTGGTGACATTTGCCAGGGAGACTCTTCTCGTGACGGCAGCAGCTGGTGCAGCAGGACTTGCAGCTGTGGATATCGCATCGCACATCCTGAATGCCAAGGTCTGACGCTCTTTTGTTTCTGATACGTTGATATATTTATCTGGTTCATATTTGGCACTCTCTTGCCCAGCATTTTCCACTTTGATAATGTTAGGTTGGTAGGAGTATTGTGGAGAGGTGAACGGACTGAGGAAAGGTCTCTCTGCAGAGGCTGTCCATCATGTGCAGGAGTCCCACCATGTCAGCTTTTATTTTGGAATTTAAACGGGTGCAGTATTTTACTTTAGGGAAAAATGTTTTGCATTCGCTCACGAACAAGTATTGTTTCCCTGTCCAACATTGTAAATGTTTAAATATAAAGCAGTGTGGAGTTCAGGTGACATGGTAGTGTGGCAAGGCTTTATTATATCTGTGCTGGTTTGAATCTGATCCCAGCACTCTAAACAGGGCATCTGTGAGGCACTGTATACCATCAGGAATGTACTCCTCCACAACCTGTAACCTCACGACCCAGGATATCCTCACTCAACCATTACTATCAATCCAGGGAATATCCCTGGTTTGGCAATGACTGTCGTGGGACATCCCGGCAGGAGCATCAGGGATACCAAGGATGAAGAGCCAACTTGATGAATGTAACCACATGTGCACTAAACAACAACCAAGCATGCAGTAGATAGAGCTAAGTTATCCTGCAAATGATAGATCAGATTATGGCCCTGCAAATGAAGCAGCCTGCAAGCAGTGAGACTTAGACAACATTCATTCGTGGGCTGGCTGCTGTAGAAATAACGACCATGCCATACAAGAACCTGGTAATGGCCAGCTCCAACAAGAGCGAAACTAACCATCTCTGACAGCAATACAGCTTCATTGCAAACTTCGCCACCATCACATCCTGGGGGCGATTAGTGCATTGAATGTGGGAGTAGAGGCTCACTTCTAACCAGTAAATTAACCAGATCTCCTAATGCTACAAGAGCAGGCATCCTGTAGTGAGTAACTTACCTTCTGACTCCCCAAAACGCTTTCCACTATGTACAAGCTGCATGTCAGGAGCGTGAAGGAATACCCATCATTCACCTGGATACCAATGACCAGGAAGCTCGATACTATCCAGGGCAAAGCAGCCCACTTCATTGGCACTCTATCCACCACCCTAAACCTTCCACCACTGGCTCACCTTGGCTGCACCTACAAATTACACCACTTACTCACCTCCTCCAGCATCTCCTGAACCCTGAACCTCTACCACTAAGAAGGACAAAGTCATCTACATGATCCTGACTTGGAAACTTTATCACCATTCTATCGTTCATGCTGTGCAAAAATACTGGAATTTCCTACCTGATAACACTGAAGGGGTATTTTCATCCAGGTAAGATAGCTCATTACCATCCTCTCAAGAACAATTGGGGATTAGCAATTAACACTGGCCTAGCCAGTGGCATCCATATCTCAAAATTAATTAGTAAAAGTAGGATGGAAAGGAAAACAAACAAGTGACGTTTGAAACATTATCTCCATTCCTCTCTCCACCAATGCTGCCCAACCTGCTGAGTGTTTCCAGCATTTTCTGTTTCAGATTTCCAGTAGCTGCAGTTTTTTTTTTGGATTTTTCACGTTGCCTATTGAGCCTATCTTGGACTTGCAATGTCAGGAACAAAATTACCAGCCTCTTCTTAGTGGAGTGAGAAAGAGGGGATCGGTGGTCGGACTATCGTTTGTGCTGTGCAGAACCTATTGGTTTTGACTCATTTTGTGTCTGACATGCATTTCAGGGTAAAAATGCCCTGAATGTTAAGTTTATGTTGCTCTCTGTTGGGCTGAGGACCAATTGCAAAGAGAGGTAATTTTGGACTAAGGTTGATCGTATTGGCGATTCCTGCACAGTGGATTCCTCATCTTTGCATGGTATCTGGTAGGATGGCTGTAGGGCCTGCAGGCACTCTTAGGCTGGTGGGGGAAACATAGTCCTTCTTGGCTTGCTGGAGCACTGCATCTGGAAGCATAATGATATTAGAGAAGGTGTGCCAAAAGTCTGCTCGAAAGTATTCCCCCTCACAACTAGGGTAGCAGCTTGATGAAGGGTACATGTTCATTTTCTCATTTGGGTCAGCTGATTGCATTCCTGCCTCAAAAGTCAGAATGCAGTGGCTTCAGGCTAAACTTCACAATTTTCCCCAATAACTCAGGGTGCTTTATCCAGGTCTGGGGAGTTCTACAGTGCTGAAGGTGTTGGGTTTTGGCTGGTGTATCATGATGTGGGATAATGTTATAAATCCCCTCGGATCATTCGGAGAGGTGTAGGAACTTCTTCTGATATTCATAATTCTTCCATCAGCCTGCGCCATTACTCATTTCTCTCACGGTTCTTCTTGGTGGAATCCTCCAAAATGTACTTCCTCCAAAGTATACAAAATGTCAACCGTGTGTTCATGTTTCAAAGTAATCACTTAACATGAAACCATCCATGATACTTCTCACATGTGATAAGATGGACTGTAATTTTAGAAATATTTCTATCCAATTAATAGCACATGAATTACCTCTGTCACGTGAGCCTTCCTCCCGCCACCCACTTTCTTCAACTCCCTCCATCAATACACTTTTCTAGTCCTTTTTCTCTCAATTAATTACCCACGTTTCCCTTAATTAGATCTATGCTTTTCACTTCAATTGCCAGGTGGCAGCGAGATTCACGTTCTCACCAGACTGCATTATTTACTTTGTGAAATCACATAACTGTCTGCTCACATTGCTGACTTCAGGGTTGTTAGACCACTTGAGTGTATTGGGAAGACAGTCCTTGACAACTTGCAACATTGCCTCTCTCCAACATAAAAACGCATGGCCTGGGGTCCCCAGTGATAAAATTTGGCTCGCGTTGTCCATGATCTCTTGTAAGTCTGCTCTCAGATCCTTTGTAATGAGGTGGTGATAGTTGTGAGCAATATGTTGTTTGCTTCCATTGACTCCCACTCCTTGTTCCAAAGCATTTCTGGAGTTGAGTCCTGGTCAGGTAGCCAGCACTGTAGAGTGTACCATGATGGGAAGTGGGCAACAGGTGGGTTGTGCAGACTTTTGAGTAGTGGTAGGTCATGTGTGGCATGGAATTTGTTAACCACCTTTCAGTTTACTCTTAGAGAGTGACGTTATCAAAGAGTCAGGCCAGGGGAGTTGAGTGGATAATTCCAGATGTATTGCACAAAGTTGCGTGCAGCTGTGTTGTCCGTGAGTTGTGTATGAAGCCAATGCCAAAAGGTTGGACCATCCTCCACAGCTAACTGGAATAAGGCAGGAACTGAGTTCAAAGGTTTTGGTAACCATGCTGATCCGAGATTGCTTGGCTGGACAACTGTTTGGGATATCATTGCCATAATCTTCTAAAGATGCTTCTGAGAGGTCAAGGTTTTGCCTAATGCTAATCCCAGGCATGTCAGAGTAGGGTCTTGTTTTAACCTTTGTCCATGCGGATGGACTTTAGCTTCTTGTTAGGTACTGGCATTGTGGAGGTTGAACACACTTGAACCCAGTTTTGGCAGAGCTTTCCATGTTCTGACGAAGGGTCTTCAACCTGAAATGCTAACTCTGTTTCTCGTCTCAAAGGTGGGCCTGACTTGCTGAGTATTCTAGCATTTTATATTTTTATTTTGGATTTCCAACATCTGCAGTTTTTTGATTTCCACATGCTGGAGCTAACTGACAGCTTATGTCATGCACTCCCTGGTCAACATGGGCACAATGAGGGCTTTGCATAATGAAGGGTCTGGCTAGTTTAATCCAACATTTTGGGTGTATTTTGAATTAGACAGTCTAGTCACAGGGAAACTTAACCTATCATATTGTATGTACTTCTCCAAAACATAATGTTAAGTGCACATTACATCTTTTCTACAATTCTTGTTGTTTACAGTGCAGGCAGATTTTTCATATCTTTAAAAGCATTTTCCAAAGTGAATAGCATACTAGATTCAGCAGTCTCCATGAGCACGTCTCATCTCAGCAGGCACCTTGCCCCATTGTTGAGTACTGACTCTCCCTCTCCCTCTCTCTCCTCTTTTTCTAGGTCATAGCAGCTGCAGGAACAGATGAGAAGTGTGAACTGGCAGTGCAAAGAGGTGCTGTAGCAGCCATCAATTATACCACACAGAGCCTGAAGGAGGAGGTGAAAAAATTGACTCGAAACAAAGGAGTGGATGTGGTGTTTGATGCTGTGGGAGGAGATGTATTCAAAGAAGCTTTCAGCAGGTATTTTCATCATTATCATGTTGTTTGTGGCACTAACTATTGAATAGCCAAAGTGTTATGGCCAGTAGTAGAGGGGTGCGGATTCAAACTTTGTCCATTTATTTGCCTGCCGCAGTGTGGGACTGTGTCAGGGGAACAATGAGCAGAAGACTTCTCTGGGTGCCATACCATGCCTTCAGCTTGACAGTCAGATAAATAAAATAGAGCTCTGTAACGCATCTGGAAATAGGCTGCTTTGAATGCCTCCAGAGTCCAAGAATGCACTGATGGACATGATTGACATCAGAACTTGGTGTCAGGGTTAGGAAAATTCGTATTTTTTGTGATGCATTTACCACCACCCTGCCCCCCCCCCCCCCCAAGGAATGTTAAGTAGAAAGCACCCTGTGACATTCTGTGGGTCTGATCTACTGATTGTATTCGTCACTTCAGCCTCCGTCACTTGGTAACTGTAAAAGTTCATTACATCAGGAGGGGAGCAGGATTTGTCTGCTGTGTCATCTGTGTCACAGACAATCCTGTGCACCTCCCATCAACCTGTTAGGGAGGTGGTTGTTGCATCCGAAGCTTGACTAGATGCCTCACAAGTCTAGGAAAGCACATATCTCTTTGGTGGGAATGAAAAAATACAGATGTGTAAAAAGTTGTCAAAATGAGAAGAAAAGTCATAAAAAATGTTCATACGCTGGAACTGGTTTGAAGTACCTGCTGCTTGTGGCCTTGGGTACAGCACAAAAATTACTACTTTATCTGACATTAACTGGCATTAGTTCTTCTCTGTGTTGGTTGGGGGATTTCAATGTCTATCACCAAGAGCAGTTTGGTAGCTCCACTGCAGTCTGAGCTGGCTAAATCCTGAAAGACGTGGCTGCCAGATTGGATCAGTGGTAAGTACTGAGTGAACCAGCATGGATGCACCCACTTGACCTCATCCTCACCAATGAACCTGTGCATCTGTCCATGGCAGCATTGGTGGAAGTGATCACTGCATAATACTTGAGCCAAACTCCCATCTTCAAACCGAGAACACCCGCTTGTACTATAAGCATTCTAAAATTGGCTGTCGCATTGCAGCAGTGATCACATTTCATAGGTACTTCATTCTCCAATGTTTTTGCTGTCTTGAGGTCTACTACAGAAATGCTTATCTTCTTTCATGCCTTGGTTTGTTCAACTGGCATTTAACTTATGCTTTGCTTCCCATTTCTGGCAGCTTGTCCTGGGAAGGAAGGATTGTGGTGGTCGGTTTTGCTGGGGGAAATATACCAACCGTGCCAGCTAACCAACTGCTGCTGAAGAACGTGGCAGCCATTGGTGTTTACTGGGGAAAATACCAAGATGTGGATCACCCAGTCTTCTCCAGATCCATTATGTCTGCAATTCAATTCTGCAAAGAGGGAAGAATCAGACCTCATGTTGGTGCGGTCTTTAAAATGCAACAGGTAAACATTCTTGCTTCATACCAAGGTCTCGTATTCTGTCACCACTTTTTAGATTCTGGTAAATCAGAAACAAAAGTAGAAATGACTGAAGGTACATGTCACATCTGTCAATATCCATGAAGAGAAAAAGACAGATTAATGTGTTGCATATCATTCTTTGGTAGAATGGAAAAATCAGCAAATTTATTCAAGGGCTGAGAACCATATTGTGAAGATGGAGTGGGGAGAAAGAAGAATAAAAGAACTCCTGCTGTTCCAGTCAGAAGCTAATTGGCTCTGTAAATCCCTCGAGCATTTGCATAGTTACTGGGTACAAAATAGTACACTCCAGCTCATTCCTGGGTTAGAATTATAGCAATGATTGATGATGCTGAACCCAACAAAATGCTTGTCAAAAATATGATGAAGATTCTTTTAAAATCTTTCTTTCATACTCTGAAATTATTTTTTTTTGCAATACCTTTCAGTTTTGTATGAAAGTAGTATCAAATCATTCAACTGTGCATTTCCCTTTGCTCCTTTTGAACCCATTTGTAGAGGGAATTATTTCTTTCTTCTATTACCTGTCACATGGTTATATATGCATTTCTCAAATTTTCCTTCTGTGTTTCATGTTGTATAACATTGTCTTAAGGGTGGGTTCCTGTGGTAGCTCATTATGTGACCTGGTATTAGACTGTAAACTAGGAAAGTCATTGCTTCAATTCCTGATCTGTGTTAAGTTAGCTGATTGCATGATATGATGGTGGGCAATGGTATGTTCAGCCTAACGCTTCACACCCTGCTTGACATATAAACATGGTTGGCACAGTGGGTCAGCAGGTGGTGCTGCTGCCTTAGAGCTCCAGTGACTGGGATTCAATTGTGACCTTTGATGCTGTCTGTGTGCATGTTCTCCCAGTGACCGTGTGGATTTCCCCTTCTGTTATCTGGTTTCCTCCAGATGTGCTAGTTACTATAAATTATTCCTTGGTGTAGGGTGTGGGTGGTAGGGGAAATCGGGGTGGAGTTGGTGGGCATGCGAGAGAGATTAAGTTACAGGGAAACAGGTGGTAGAATGGGATTGTTTAGAGAGCCTGCATGGACTTGATGGTTGTTGAATGTTTTTCTACATAACAAAATACAGAAAATATATGTGGATTCTTGAGAGGTACATGGTTGGATTCATTTGTGATGTTTCTCATAACTTGTAAGTTATCCAGCTGGCACCTATTACCAAGATTTGCTCCTGAACATTGTTGAATTGGTTGAGTTTCTGGAGATGTCAGTGGAGCTGTCAAGGGGTAAGAGATTTAGAAGGGATCTGAGGGGGATGTGAGTACCTGGAATGCACTGCTGAGGAGAGTGGTGGAAGCAAAGTCACTGACAGCATTTAAGAAGTGTTTAGATGAGCACTTAAATCACCCAAGCATAGAAGACTACATACCAAGTGCTGGAAGATGAGATTAATATAGATGTGTGCCCACTGATTGGTGTGGGCATGGCAAGCCAGATGAACTCTCTTCATGCTGTATGACTGTATGTTAGTGTCTTCCAGAGAGATTAAATCACCTAACAGTGATCATTATTCAGTAATGATATTGTCACAATGTTGATCAAGAGCAAGCTCACAGAGAACCCAAATGCAGCACACTGATACAAGACTGGAGTCAGGGTACTTCCTCAGGACAAACACAGGCAGCAACTGGAAGGAATCTTGCCTCAGAGATCA
>JARFYF010000063.1:61670211-61683030 GCA_030265395.1 Rhina ancylostomus | reverse complement strand
CCCCCCCCCCCCCCCCCCCCCCCCCCCCCCCCCCCCCCCCATGGCCAGTATGTGATTTTTTTTTTGTTGTTTAGAAGCAGTGTAGGTTGAAAGTGAGGATAATGTTCCTTGGAGGCCGTTTTGCAAGATGTAAAGTACTCATCTGAAACTTGTGGATGTGTAGGAACCACTTTCTGTAGGTGTATAACATGCATTCTAAACTTGGAGTTTGAATAATGTTTTCAGAGGTGTTGGCTGGCTTCTTTTATTCTCTCATCCTGTGTGAACTCAGGTAAATTTGAGAGGCAGCAACAAAATCAAAGAACTATGGAGTGGAAAGAGACAATGACAATGGGGTAATACTTTGAAAGAACGGAGATCAAGTGCTAACAGCAGAGAGGGAGATAGTTCTAGAGTGAGGGAGTGAGAGTTAGCCATCAACAGCCAGCTGACAAGAAGTGCTAAGAGACACTGAGTTAACATTTTAGTGAGAATACGGTTGGACAAATACAGTAAGATAGAAAATGCTGAAAATACTCAGCAAGTCTGCCAGTAATGGTGAAGAGAGAAGCAATTAACTCATTGGAGTTCTACTGAAATGTTATTAACCTGAAACATTATCTGTGTTTCATGATCCATAGATGTTGCCTGAGGTGCTGAATATTTCAGCACTTTTGTTCTTACCTAAAAGCAGGAAATTGGCCTCAACAGGATATGGGGAAATGGAAGAGACCAGAGAAAAACATGACTGGAGATAATGTTAGAAACTTCTCATTCATTTAATGGCACAATTGCTATGTTCCTTTATGTTAATTAAAGTTTATGTTTAACTAATATAAACTTGGGGAAATTAAATGGGGAATTTAAAGCATGAGTTGTTAATGGTCTAGACAGCCAACAGCTTGAAAGTAAATATATTTGATTATCAATGAAAATTTCCTTTTGAAATGCTGTTTTGTATGTTGTTTAATTATTTCTTAAAGTATTTTCTTCCTGTCACTTTCAGGTGATGGAGAGTGAGGAGTTCATGCTGCTACCAGCCAATCAGCTGATTGATATCATTTCCAGTGATGAGCTGAATGTGCGGAGTGAAGAGCAAGTTTTTAATGCAGTCATGGCCTGGGTTAAATACAGTATTCAGGAGAGACGTCCACAGCTTCCCCAGGTGAGACTGTTGAAGTGAAAATCTGAACTCTTGCATCTTGGAATGTTGGGTTTCAAAACCTTGAATAGATGGGAAATGATTGGCATGTTTGCTTAACATCTCTTGCTTGCAAGTCACTAGCATCTACAATCAGGTCTCCATAAATGAAGAGGAGGTATGAGATGCCTTGGCAGGCTTAAACGTGGATAACTCCCCAGGACCTGATGGGATTTATCTCACGCTGTTATGGGAGGCAAGGGAAGAGATTACTGGGGCTCTGGCTAAGATTTTTAAGTCTTCATGAGATGTAAGTGAGGTACTAGATGACTGGAGGACATCAAATGTGGTGCTTCTTTTCAAGAAAGGCAACAGGGAAAAGCCTGGTAACTGTAGACCTGTGAGCCTAACATTTCTGGTGGGGAAGGTACTGGGAAAAATCCTGAAGGAGAGGATTAATGATCTCTTGGAAAGGCATGGACTAATCAGAGACAGCCAACATGGCTTTGTCAAGGGCAGATCCTGTCTGATCAGTTTGATTGCTTTGAAGAGGTAACAAAATGATGAGGATAGATGTGACTTGTACATGAACTTTAATAAGGCCTTTAACTGGGTCCCACTTGGGAGACTGTTGAAAAGGATAGGACTCCTGGGATGCAGGGCAAGTTAGTAAACTAGATCCAACATTGTCTTGGTAATAGGAGACAGAGGGTGATAGTAGAGGGTTTTTGTTTTGTGATTGGATGCCAGTGACTAGTGGTGTCCCACAGTGCTGGGACCTTTGCTGTTTGTAATATACAGGAATGATTTGGATGTGGATGTAGGAGGTGCACTCAGTAAGTTTATGAATGACATGAAGTTTGGCGGAGTTGTTAGTATGGAAAATAGTGTTGGGTTGCAGAGAGATATCTATGTGTTGGTGAAATGGCCTACAACAGCACTGCCCTTATGTATAAACATAAATAAACTACAAATGTCTTTTCTCATTTATTTCACACTGAAAAGTTTTATGAAATTACTTAATATCCTTGGAAATCTTTGCTTAATACCAGATAAATGAGAATTTACTGCAGATAACTGAGTGGATGAAAAATTGGCAAATGTAGTTTAAAGTGGGAAATTGAGCTTATGCACTTTAGTAAGAGGAATCAAAAGGCAAACTATTATCTGAATGGAGAAAAATTAGAAATCAGTGCAGTGCAGAGGGATCTAGGTGTTAATGTGCATGAATCAAAAATAGTTAGGCAAATGGCATATTGGCCTTTCATTTCAGGGGGATGGGAGATGTAAAATAGGGAAATGTGCAGAATTTACAGGGTATTGAAGAGGCCACACTGTGCACAATATTTTTTGTCTCCATATTTAATAAATTGGTAAATAGGTTTATTATTGTCACATGTATCGAGGTACAATGATTAACTCGTCTTGCATACAGTTGATACAGGCTAATTCATTACAACAGTGCATTGAGGTAGTACAAGGTAAAACAATGACAGAATGCAGATTAGGCACAAAAAGAATCTGTATTCACCGACAATTACCTTTATTGGTTCAGTTAAAAACAAACATGCAAGTCATCCAAAACTAAATATATGTGCACACACCCAATAGGTTTCTCTGGCCCTCCCTGAACAGTCAAGGTATAGATAAGGTAATATCCAGGAAAAGGACTTTACGCTGGCCAGGCGTTCCTCTTGATCCCGATGTAATCTCCATGTTTCCGATGTGGGTCATCCACTTCCTTGATGGTTGGTCTCCAGAGTTTTTGCTGATTCTACTCCCAAAATCCTCCATTCTTATCCTCTTATCAGATTGAACTGTTGTGTTTCGATTTCATTGGCTCGGCTTATCTGGCTAGCCTGTGTTAGCTTCTCATTGGATCCGGCACAATGCTGCAAGCAGTATTACTTTATTGCTCTTCCATCAGACTTGTGCTTCATGTATCTTTCTTTGTTCTCCCTGAGACAGACCATTTCAAACCAGATTAGCCAGGTCAGCCAAATGCTGGGTTTGGGTTACTTCAGGTGACAGGCTGTTCTTTCCACAAGCCTGCCATTTCTACCTAACCATATAAACAGCTTATTTTGAAATGATCTCAGGTTTAGCAGACCACTAGCAGGGAGCTCATTGTGGCCACAGGAACAGTCTCATAAAATGGCAATCTCCATTCCTTCGACCACATGGAAAGAACAAAGACATTTGGTTTGTCTGCTTCCACTGTCCTATGCTCATCCAGTTAGATGTTGTGCAGATTTTAATTCCTTTATGGCCAACGAGAATATAGTGTTTACAATTACAGGGAATGTGCAGTGCAGGTAGACAATAGGGTGCAAGGTCATAATGAGGCAGACCTTGGATCTGTATTTTTTATTTAGAAGAATGATTGGAATGTACTAGATTCTTAAGGGGACATGACAGGGTAGATGTTGAGATGTTTTCACCACTGGGGAATCTTGAACAAGGGGACATAGTTACAAGATAAGAGGGTGGTCATTTAAAACTAAAGTATGCAGAGGATGATGAATCTCTGGAATTTACCTAGGAGGATTGTGTTGACTAGATTGTTAGGAGTATTTAAAGAGGAGGTAGGTACTTTTTGAAATATCAGGGAATTCAGGACTGTGGGGAACAGGCAGAGGAGAAGTTGAGGCCTGGGGTTGATCAATCTTAATCATATTGACTGTTGGGGCAAGCCTGAGGGGTCAGGTGGCCTGTTCCTGCTCCAATTTACTTGTGTTCTTGCATTCCTTGGCCTGAAATGCAAATGAAGTGTTAAGTGAAGAATATCAAATGCCATTATTTGGCTAATTTCTTCGAGAGCAAAGCAAACTTTTTTAAAACCATGAATTCCTAAACTGTGTACTAGTCTGATTAGGAGTGGAATAAATAATTTGCTTCCAAACCTGCAGCAAAGCAGTAACTCCTTTAATAATTACTCAGACATCTGAAAATGGCAACTGGAATTAGTAGTGTTTTGTCTTCAAAGTGCAACACCCACGTGTTTCTTCACTCTAACATTGCTAACCCAGGCATTATGTGCAATTGACTCCCTTTTTGTGCTCTAAGTTTCCATGATTGCAGCTTGAAATAGGAATTGGCCTGGTAAAAGATCAGAATTTGCACACATCCTGTGTTTAATGTACATCAGCATCAACCTGCGCCACCTGTTTGTCCTTCATTTTTGTCTGTTGTAATGATTAGCTTGCTCCATTAACCCCACGAAGAAATAAATCAGGCATTTTGTACAATGTGATTTGGGTGTTCTAAATTCCATTTGTCATTTTGAAATGTAATTGTGACTGCTTTCAAAATTTTAAGCTGTTTTAGGTCCTTTTCAAAATAAACTTTCAATTGGAACTGAATTGTCTTGCATATTTAAGAATATGAAATAGGAATAAATGTAGGTTCTAGCATTCCTAGCATTGCCATTTAGTAAGCTCATGGTTGAACTTGCAGAAGCTCCACTTTCCTGTCCTGTTGCACATTTCTCAATTTTGTTACATAAGAATCTTCCCAACCACAGAATGTTGAATATGCTCTGACTATCCATCTAATGCCCTCTTTTAGTTTGAGAATTTGCAACCCTCCTTGTCTTAATTAGCTGACCTCTTATCCTGAGACTATTGCCATTGGTTTTAGACTTCACAGCCACATGAAACAGTCTCTTGGCACACTTGCACCTTGCTGCATTGCTTAGTTTCTTATCTCTGTCAGGCCTTGAGTGAAAGAGATTTTGTTGCCAATATCAAACTTTTTTTTTGTAATTGAGCATGTAGTTTCATCATGACATTATGAAAGATTAAAACAGATTTGCTTATTCCTCAGGTGGGGCATGCTTTATGTGGTTGTTACTTAAATAGTGACCAATGGAACTGAATAGAAAGACCAAATTCTTACTGGCTGCAATTTAGCTATGTTCACTTGATTGACATACAAGTGAAGCTATATTTTATGAAAAATTGCGATTTTTATTGAGACCACAATTGGAATTCGTGGTGGGAACTGTTCTGACCATCTAAGTCAGTTGTTAAAAGAACCTAGATGAATATATTTGTTGAGTAGTCTAAATGTTACAGGTAGATGAACCCACACTTTTCTCTAATGCTGTAATTCCTGAATTTGACCTGAACACATCCATGTTGTGTTAAACATAGGCCCTCTAGTTTTTGACCCTTTCCCTGGGAAAAAGACTGTGTACATTCACCTTATCTATGCCCGTCATAATTTTATATACATCTTTAAGGTCACCCCTTAGTTTCCTGTGCTTCAAGGAATAAAGTCCTTGCCTGCCCAACCTCTCCTGTAAGTTAGACCCTCAATTCCTGGCAACATTCTAGTAGATCTTCTTTGCACTCGTTCCAGCTTAATGATGTCTTTCCTATAACAGGGTAATCAAAACGGTACACAATAGTCCAAGTGCAGCCTCTCCAACACCTTATACGGCTGCAACATAACAACCCAACTCCTGTACTCAGTGCCCTTGCTGATGAAGGCCAAAATCCCAAAAACCACCTTCACCACACTGTGTACCTGTGACACAAACGCTGCCTTCATCACCTTGTCTACTTCTGACAATCAGGTTGACTGCATTGCTTCTTTACCCCTGGGGTCACTGAATTAGTCCATTATCAAGTAAAGGTCTTTGTTCTGCTTGATGTTCCACCATTAAGCCAAAATGGTGTTTGAATGAGAAAAGTTGTGGGTTCATCAACATTCTAAGAGGTTGGCAAATGAGTTTTACCTATTAAAACTTATGTGATTTCTTGTGACATCCTGGCGTATGAGGCTTTGTCAAATTTTATGAATAAAGGTACTAAACTACTTGCTGACCCCTTAAACGTCATGTAAAGTTTGAGTTAAATGCATTCATGCTGCAAGTCTGTCTGTTGTGTATCATCTTACCTGAAAGCTTTTTAACTGAGATATCACTAAATACAGAATCACTTTGTGCATTGTTTTCAGGTTTAAAGCATTCTGGCCACAGACATCTCAATATTTCTGCTATCTCTAAATGAGCAATTCAACTAATAAATTTCTGTCATAGTCTTCTAGAAATGACACTTCTATTATATTAATCTTCCTTTGTGTAATCCATTTCTTCAAAGTAACTGGGGCATGAAATTATATGTCAGGAAAGTTGATTTTAACAGCTGTAACTATGTGTTTAATTTGAAAACTTAAAGGTAGTTGGTCTTGTTGCATGGGTGAATCGCCTCCATAGCTCATACAGGGTCAGCAAACTTGAGACCCCTGTATTCTAATTTGTAATATAAATTGTTATGGTGGAAAGTTGCAATCTAGAAGAAATTTGTTTCAATAAGCATATTTGTCTTAATACCAATCTAATTAAAGATTAAAATCTTCCTACAAATAAAGGAAAGTACAGTGCAATCATTCATCTTCAATTAATTTTCCTCACTCCAGGTATTACAACATGTTCGCCTGCCATTGCTCAGCCCCAAGTTTCTAGTGGGAACTGTTGGATCTGACCCCCTCATAAAGAGTGATGAAGAATGCAGGTATTGTTTCTTCTCTATTTGCCTGCGTGTGACCATTAACATTATAAATCAGGTTTCCCCAATTACTGTATATTTTGTGAACAGTTATGGTCATGTTTGAATACCCATTTTGTTAGCCCTCAATTTAATATATGCAATTTGTTATAAATTTCTATTCTAAGTTCACAAGTTGACAAAGATTTGCTTGAGGGTTTAAATTGTTTTCTTAATAAAAATCTATAGTAGAAAGCACGAGTGCAAGCAACACACAGCTGTGTTTTCCTGTGGGAATTGTACTATAAAGGACAGAAACATCTAAAACAGGTGGGAGTCAGACCCCAGTCACATACCTGCTAATTATAGCTTTGAAATAGAATTGACATTCTGGTTGAGGAATTTTTTGAGTCCTTGGAAGTACATTGATCTGTTGCCTTAACAAACCAAATGGTGCTTTCATTTGATAAATAATAAGTTTGTATGCGAGTTCACATTCCAACTCAGCTGTCAGAAATGTAAGATGTAGGAGAGGAGAAATGAAGAGGAAACAAAAAGCTGAACATTTTGAGCTGCATTGCTAATGCATCTCTCCTGAGTGGCAGCTTGAGAGCACATCTCTTGCCTATCCTTACACACAAGGACCTAAAAGAATTTTAAGGGTCACCATTAATAATGTGTACTATTCTGTTTGAATAAATATTACAAACATTTCAGTGAGTGAAATATAGAATCTAAGTGGGCAAACTGCTAGTTAAAATAGGCTCTTGCTCAAACAGTGGTACTAAGAACAAGCTGTGTTGAAAGAATTATTTAGTTCACACATGTTCCTATTGCTTGTCAGAACTTAATATCCGTCCCTTCGGGAGCACAGTACATCAATGGGATTCAAAGTTGACCCTGACTGAGGTGGTTTATATAGACAGTGAAATTAGAACAAGTCAACACATTTTAAATCAGATTTTTAAATTTTAGTATTTCAAAGTTTTTAACTGTAGTCCTTGACTTTTGCATGGGCTTCCATCCATAAAATATTAATGCTAAAATTTAATTCATTGTCTATAAATAAATTTCTTGGCTACTCATCCAGTACACCTAATAATAACCTCCCTTTCATTACAGTGACATTTATCAAGGACAGCAGTAGCAAACTTGATATTGCAGACAATGTTAAGCATTATACTGAAGTGTAATGGACAAAATATAACCGGGAGCATGTCATTTTGAGAGAGCAAGTTTTGTGCAGGGTCTTAGCATTAAAGATAGGTACTTCTTTATTGAGTGCATTGACAACTTCTAACTACATTTCTCTTTAAGTCTTGCATGAGGGGGAAAAAATAGCCTTTCTTTTGAAATTGTACAAGCTCAAAACTGTCCACAGTTTGGTTTAGAGTCATACAGCACAGAAATGGGCCCTTTGTCCCACCATATCCATGCTGTCCTTTTTGCCCATCTACACTTTTTTTTTCACTGACTCTTCTACACGTGGTGATTTTTGTTAAAGGAGTCTCGGAACCTGCATTAAGATTTGTGATATATTTAATATTGAAAGCTGTGTTTTCATTGGATGCTACATTGACTAAAAGAAACTGGTACATTACTGGCTTTCCATTTGTGTAGATTTTAGATTCAAACTATTTATTCTGATTCTCGCACATTGCTTCAACTGCTCAAATTCTGTAAACTTGCAGTTTCTAAAGTTTTTTATTGTAATTATGCTGGTATGTTTCCAGAAGAAAATTTAAGATCTTGATAGTGTAAAGGAAGGGAGTGGCATCCTTTTGCTCATAGTTATTTGGAGCTTAATGTCAAGTAAACTAAACAATAAAAATAGTTTAATAATTTCCTCTGGGTTCAACAGTACTTGTGAGAATATCCTAGTAAAATTACAGCAGCAGATTATCCACTTTCTAAAAAAAGCTGACTTGTTTAGAGAGATCTATTTTTCTGATTTTTTTTTTGTTCTAGAATGCATGAAGCAATAGCATTGCCTTAAGTCAATTCCACACTGATCAGTTTTGGCCATTACATTTGTTTTTACATACTAATAATAAATGCATATTCTAAAAATATTTTTTCCATGATATTTGGAACACCCTATGTTGTAGCAACTGCAGCTGAAATGGATGAACCAGTGACTTGCTCCTGGGTATTTGATGAAGCTGTTGGATCCTGATCAGCATCTTCTCAAGGCAGCCTTTTGAGGCTGATAAATCACTACAGGATGCAATGCTTATGTTCCCACTTCAATTGTTCAATTGTTCTTTTGTTCGACTTCAATTGTTCTTTTATATGTACAACACCATGTTGTATATGAGAAAATCACTATTTTGTTTCTTGTCTGCTTTCTGCACAGAGACCTGGTTGATGAAGCCAAAAATTATCTGCTGTTACCACAAGAACGGCCCCTAATGCAGGGTCCAAGGACAAGGCCTCGTAAACCTATCCGATGTGGTGAGGTTTTATTTGCAGGTATGTGATCTTGTGTGTAAAAAAAAATTATCTTTTAACTATTATTAAAATATCAGCTTGTATCAAGAGTTCACTAAACTAGAGATTGCAGATAACTTGTGACTTGAGCTATCGTGCAGGTTCTCGGATTTTTTAATGGTATTGCAATGTAGCAGAAATTAAGATGAACCAAAGGTTTATGATAACAAGGAACTTAAAATGATTAATATCAAGAGAAATTAAAGGGACTGAGCCAGGACAAATCTCTTGGAACAAATAACTTGTACCAAAGTGTTCTGAAAGAGGCGGGTACAGTTGGTGATTATTTTACTAAATTCCCCAGATTCTGAAACCAGCAGGTTGGAGGGAAGCAAATGTAATCCATATTTTTGGAGAAAGAAGGAGACGAAAAAATAAGGAACTCCAGACAAATTAGCCAGATATTGTTTGTGGCGAGGTACTGAAATTCATTCTATAACATCAAGGGCACTTAAAAAATCATGATGTGACCAGGCAGAGTAAGCTTGTTTATTTTGATGAAGAAAAATTGTGCTTAACAAACCTAATGTAAGTTATCTGATTGGCTTTAATTATCAGGATAGGCACAGGGCCACTACTGGGAAGTAAATCTTATTCTCAAAAGGCATTTGAAGTGCCACAAAAAGATTGTCACATACATAAAGGCTCACAGGCTTGGGGTTAATATAGTAGCATTGATTAGGAACAAGAATAAACAGTTTTGACTTCAAGTTGGCAGACATTTGATTGCGGGGCAGCACAAAGAGAATTCCTGGACCTGACTTAGATAAAAAGGTAGAGTGCAATATATGTAAGCTTGATGATTTGGTGCTATGCAAGGACAGTGATATGGGAGGACACAGCAGGCCAAAAAACATTAGGCTGTTTGGGCTAGTACGCAAGAAGGTGGCAAACAAAATAAAACGTGGGAAAATGTGAGAGTACATACTTTGATAGAAAGAATAGAAGAACGATTTTTTATGCAGCGGTGAAAAGCCAGTATGCTGGTTCATGAGACAGATGCAGTACATCAAAGCAGGAGGACATATGGAATATTTACCTTTGTTGCAACATGACTGGAGTACAATAGTAAGGAAGTCTTGTTGTGATTGTTCATTACTTGGGTTTGTCTGCTTCTGCTATACTGCACCCAACTTCAGCCTCCTTACTTCAAAAGAAGATGTACTTGCCTTACAGTTGGATCTACATCAATTGCCAGATTGATTCTTGGGATGACTGCATTGTCCTACAAGGAGATTGAGTAAGGTTGCTCAGAGCTCACTGGAGTTATGAAAGAAAATCTTGTTAATATGTACAAAATTCTGAGAGGGATTAATATCTGAGAGATGATAGCTCCCTTTGGCTGGAAGGGCCATTGAGTAAGGAGCTGGCCATTTGGAGCTGAGATGGGAATTTTCCTTACACAAGGTTGTGAATTTTTTTTTACCTCAGTGACCTGTGAGTGCTCAGAGTCTAAAAACCCATCAATATCAACTTTGAGTGTACTCTAAGGAAATATGAGTATGTAAAATTAAGCAGGGAAGATTAACCATAATCTTTTTGAATGGCAAAGGAGGTTCAAAGGGTTTTATGGCCTATCCCTGACTTTTGTCTAAAATGTATTGATATATAAAATATTGCTGACTAACCTGGACATAAGTTTTAAAGGCTGGCTTGCCAGCTTGAGCCTTTTTGGAGAAGAATTGAAAGATGAGACTCATCTTCTTGAACAATTTTTATGATGTGATTGCTGTCAGTCTTCCTCAGACTTTTCATGAGTGTTTGGTTACTGTTCCATCTTCCCTGCCTATGCTTGAGAGAGATTTTCATGAGTGTTACAGTAAGGTATTCTTGGTTTACTTTCATTTTCAACAAAATGTAATGGATTTTAGGGCATGTAATGCTGAAGATGATTGAAAAATACAGCAAATGGTTTCACATGTGAACTCTTGTTTAGTTGGAGGTTGGTGCAGTGGGGATGCAATTTCGAGCGTTGAGCGCTACGATCCTCAGACCAATGAATGGCGAATGGTAGCTTCCATGAGCAAACGGCGGTGTGGAGTAGGGGTCAGCGTGCTGGATGATCTCCTTTATGCAGTGGGTGGACATGATGGCTCATCATATCTAAATAGCGTTGAGAGGTAAGGTGCAATCTCGTGTGTGTGGGGTTATACACTCTATGAATACATTTTTTTTCTTCTTGGATTTTTTTTCTCATAGATGAATACTTTATTTGTATGCCTGCAAAATAAATCTGTCAATTAAATTGGTATATAAGATCATACATTTTACATGATTAATTTTTAACATCAAGTTAACAACCCCGCTAAGTACCCACATTCAGTTTGGATTAAAAAAAATACTGAATAGGTGCATTGAGCTCAGTCAAATCAGCAAAGTCCTCTGCATCACCATCTGTGGATGTGCAAAATAGAGACCGTTGATCCACAGATAGTCACGCAACTGTCTGATTCAATTTCAAAGAACAACTTGCATGTGTGCAATTAGGAGGGATTTGAAGATTGTTGGGCTCAAAGTATTTCCTTGTGACAGTCCTCCAATAAAACACAGCAGCTAAGATCATTGCCAACCCCAATCATTGTCCTTTTTGCTAAGTGTAATTCTAGCCAGCGGAGAGTATTCTCTCATTAGCACTTTCTCCCTCCCACCAATCTTCTCAGCACTTCCTACGCTCTAACCAAAAGTTGCCTTGCCTGTTGGTTCAGAATCTTGCCACCAACAATGTTTATGCATGGACCATAGTTAATCTGGATCTGGAGCCGAATGGTCAAAGAGGAACCAAAAATGAGCATCAGTGAATAAATCAATGAGTAACTAGATCATGACTGTTTTTCCAGCAAGAGAGCCTCATTATTTCTGGCTCTTAATGGCATGAATCCCCTACCATCAGTGACCTCGGGTTCACCACTGACCTGAAACTTAACTGGAACAACCACATAACTATTGTAGCTATAAGAGAAGCCCAGTGGCTATGTAACATGTGGCAAATGCCTCGCCTGACTCAACAGATTCTTTTCATCACCTACGAGGTGCAAGTCAGGAGTGTAATTAAATGTTTGCTCCAACAAAAATCAAGAACTCAAAGACGTGTAGCTCGCTCAAAGCTCAACATCAAAGACAAAGCAGTTAACTTGATTATCGCTCTATTCACCAACCTAAACATTCACACCAAATGTTCCTAGAATAACTTAGCTGTGTACCATTTACAGAATGCTGTGCAGTTACTCATAAAGGCTTCTTTGACTGAATCATCCAAACTCATAACTTCTGCTTCCCAGGATGAGAACAGCAATTGAAGGAGAATCACACCACCACCAAATTCCACTCCAAGTCGTACACCATCCTGACGTGGACATGTATTGTTTTTCCTTTAGTGTGGAAATATGGCATCTAGCATGATGCAGATTAGCAATTCAAGAAAGTGACTTGCCATGCCTTGTGTGCATTTAGGGATGGGCAATAAATGCTGACCTTACTAGGGCCACCTACATCATGTAAACTTTAAAAATAACTGGAATGGCTCTGTCAAAATTATTTCTAGTTTCTCAAACATATGTATTGCAAGAACATTTTCCCAGCCAAATTCCACTTTTTAATGGACTTTGATCATTGGCATTTTATGCTAAAAATTTAAAGTGGATGATACCTGCTTTATGGTCTGTCTGTCTTTTGTCTTTGTATCTCTTGCTATTTTTACCTGACTTAAAATGGTAGATC
>JARFYF010000063.1:61613921-61626453 GCA_030265395.1 Rhina ancylostomus | reverse complement strand
TAAGTGCAGGTCAAATGCCTTATACAAATGCACTTCTGTTGGGTGGTGTCATGGGTGGTGATGAGTCAGCATCTAGGAGCAAGATAGGACACCTGGTTGAGTAGTGCTGCAACAATTTCCTCTCGCTCAGCATCAGTAAAACTAAAGAACTGATTGTTGACTTCAGGAAGGGGAAGGGGGGGTGAACATCAGTTTACATTGTGGGGTAGGGAGGAGGTGTGGTCAGGTTTGGAGAGAGTCAGCAGCTTTAACTTCCTGGGCACTAACATATTAGATGACCTGTCCTGGCCCTTCACATAGGTGCAATCACAAGGCAGGCATGCCAGTGTCTTTACTATTTTAAGAGATTAAGGAGATTCGGCTTGTCACCAAACACTAACAAACTTCTACAGGTATACTGTTGAAAGTATCCTGACTGGTTGCATCATGGCCTAGTGTGGCAGTTCAAATGCGCAGGAACATAAGAAACTGCAGAGAGTAGTGGTCTCAGCCCAGTACATCACGGGCACATCCCACCAACCCATCACCGGCGGTAGTATCTACAGGAGGCGCTGCCTCAGGAAGGCAACATCCATCATCAAAGACCCCCACCATCCAGGCCATGCCATCTTCTCAACAACAGTGGTGTCGTTAGTGAATTTGTCTATGGCATTGGAGCTGTGCTTAGCTAGCTACCACTGGGCAGGAGGTGCAGAAGTCTAAAGTCACACACCACCAGGTACAGCTACTTCCCTTCAACCATCCATTCTTGAACCAAATGGCACAACCCTAATCACAACAGCTTAGCAATACCATGACCACTTTATCACTTTACACAAAAATGTACTTTTTTGTTTCAATTGTGCTCTTTGTTGTAAAAATTATACATAATTTATGTTTTACTTGTGAATGCTGCTTATGTGATGCTGCTGCAACTAAGTTTTTCATTGCACCTTTGAATACATATACTTGTACATATGACAATAGACTCCACTTTGACTAACTGGCCTGTCATTAACCACCATAACTCTGCTATCCTTTTTCTTCCCAGTCATCTGGCACCTCATCTGTAGCCAGTGAAGATTTAAATATGTCCATCAGGATCCAGCAATCGCCTCCCTTAACAGCCATAACAGCCTCAGATGGGACTCTGGAGATTTATCCACCTTTATACTTGCTAAGGCATCTAATGCCTCCTTTTTAATCTTAATATGCTCTAGAAATTTGCTGTCCCAAATGAAATCTCCAACCACAATGTCTTTCTCCTTAATACAGGTGAAAAGTATTTGTTAAGACCTTGCCAGCATCCTCTGCACCATGTAGAGAATGGCCCTATGGTCCCTTATGGGTCCCTTTCTTTCTCTGATTACCCTATTGCTCTTATAAAATGCGTGGGATTTTCCTTAATTTTACCAGCCAGTGGTATTTCTTGGCCTTTTTTTGCCCTCCTAATTTATATTTTTATGCACCCCCCTCTACACTCTCTTTACTCCTGGAGGTCGTCCCTGTTTTCAGTACTCCATACCCAATCAATGATTTTTTTAAAATCATACTTTTGATATCCTTTGACATGTAGGATTTCCTGGACTTGCTGTCTTACCCTTAAGCCTTTTGGGAATACGTTGTCCCTGAACTTTCACTATTTCACTTTTAAAAGACTTCCATTTCCTAAGTGTATCTATACCTGCAAGTAGCTGCTCTCTGTCTACATTTGCCAAGTGCTGTCTAATGACACAATTTCTGGATAATCCTTATAGCTTTCGATAATTGCTTTGAAACTCTCTGAGTTATGGTAACTATTCCTACTCACCCACTGAAACTTCATTCCCTTGCTTGATTTACACTTCATCCCCTTGTTTGATTTCATTTTCTAGGATTAGGTCTAGCACAACCTCATCCCGAGAAGGGCTAGTTATGCACCGGCACTAAAACCTCCTAAATTCCTTTCACACTATGGTGATCCCAGGTAATGTTGGAGAAGTTTGAAACCCCCTACTACTGCAACCTTGCTCCTCTTGCATCTCTCTGTGATTTGTGTAGGTATTGTGAGTTGATAGCTTTTCTGGTTATGGTGCATTTTTTTTCTTGGTTCCTAGATTTTGTTTGAATTTAAATAGACACCATAAATAGTTTCTTGTAGTGTCATAAGTGCTGTGAGTTGATGGATACAAACACTGCTGCTTTTTTTTAATACCAGCCAGTCAATGTGCAGCATTGGAAGTAAAATCAAAATTCCAAGGCCTCATGATTGAGAAAGGAATTGTAGGACCCTGGTGATAGAAGGAATGTGTATTGTAATTGAATGCTCTATCTCCTTTTGTCATTAACTGTTCCTTATGTTTGTTCAGACAGGGCCTCTTTATCATTCTGAGAGATTTTGATGGATTAACACAAATTGTTATACCACAGGAGGAGGTAAGTAGGTTTGGAGTTCAGCAATTTTTATGATTGTAACCACCACAACATGAGAACTATCTTCATTATACATTTAAAGCAGATGATTTAGATCTTAAAGACATTCTCAGGTGTATTTGTGCTTTTAAAAAGCTGGTGAAGTTTTGATAATCCAAGTTATTATAGATGTGGTTTGTAGTTATTTTTCCCTCTCCTTAGTGCAAAATCTTTAATTAAAGGATTGCACATCAGAGATGTAAAATAAAAGAGTCCCTCCATATTTGCAAGTGGCATGTGTCACTAAAGAATTTCTCTTGATGCCACTTATTGTCAAGTACCCGGAATCTGTCATTCTATGGCATATTGGATACCAGTTTTGTTAAGACTTCCTCCTTTTGACTGTTAACACAGTTCACATTTGCAGTATGTGCTTGAGATTCCCACACTGTTGCCCAGTCATCTTTACTCATTTTACCAAAATTGTTTCTCTTTATTGTCTCTGAAAAGCTGTTTTGTCACATTTAAATTTGATTGTGCTTCCTGTCTTCACAGTCCACTGCACACTTTAAGAAGATGCTTTGCGAACTTCCTCTTGAATCTGTAATTGCTGTCACTGGAACAGTCATCCCCAGGCCACCAGGACAAGCTAATCCGGTCAGTAAGTGATTTCTGCATCTCCTGGGTCCCAAAAAATTATGTTGCATGTATTGTTTCTCTTGGTGTTCATTCCTTTACAGGCTGAATTAACTGTTTAGCTTTCTTATCATCAATGCATATCAGATTGTCAGTAACATTGACAATTAAACTGCTTACATCTGCTGAAGATTCTACTGTGCACATCAAATGCAACTTTTTGGTCATTGTAAGATATTGACGCACTTCCCTCCCAAAAAAAATCTTTTGTTTATCCCTTGTTTTGCCATCTAATGCAACCCCCATTTTTCATTACACCCGCTTTCAGATCTGCCATTATTGCTTTTGAGATAGCAATAACAGCTTGTATTTGTATGGAACCTTTACAGAAGAGTTGTCAAACAAAACTTAATACTGAGCTACATAAGGGGGTATTGAGACAGGAAACAAAAAAGCTTGGTTAAGATAACCTCTTCGAAGTGTGCCTTAAGTGGCACACAAGTAACAAATTACAAAGCTTGGGCCCTCAGGAACTGATTGTACAGCTGCTTGAAGTGTAGAATCAGGGCTGTGTAAGTGGCCAAAATTGGAAGAGTACAAAGTCTTTGAGATGGAGTAGAATATAGAGAGTGAGTAATAAGACCATGGTGGGACTTGAAAATGAGTGAAAATTCTGAATTCAGGGTTAGTGATCTCAGAAATAGTTGCTCTTCTTGGGTTCGAAGGCCATATTAAAATTGCAAATAAAATATGGCTTCCTTACAATTGTGATTACACTTGAGAAAATTCTTCATTAGCTGTATAACATTTTGAGGCATCCCAAGATTGTGAAAGGCACTATGCAAAAGCATTTTTTCTTTGTTTTCCCCAATACTGTTAAAAATGTTTTGACCCTATGGATATTGTCTACCCTTTGGAAATTTAATGCAAGGGATCACAGACATAAACCCCTATGGTTATTATTTCAAAAATGATAAAAGACTTATTAAACCATTTGCTAAATATCAAACTGACAATGGGGCAATGCTGTGCCAAATTTGTTTTCCTAGTTATAAAGTTTTTTCTTGCTTTTGACTGAGCTTCTTTTCATGGAAGGTGTATTTCCCAAGTTTCTATTGATGGTTCTCTGAATTGGTTGTCAGGATGTGCTAGAGCCTTACTGCACAGCTTTTCTTTCCCTCTCTGGTTTCTGCAAATCACCTCCTACGTCTAAATCATGTTATGAAGGGGTACAGAGCATCTGTCATTTATTTTGCAGCATATTTTAAACCATACTGGTCAAATCTTGTTCATTTTTGCATTATGTTGTAGAAACTCTGCTGCATTATTAGTGTTGCTTTCTCAAAACCATTTGAAGAAAAATATATGTCCAAGTAATCTATTAAAAAATGTTGCACAAGCACACAGGTCCTGCCTAACATGTACATGCTATTGTTGATGTGATATCACGAAACCCTGTGATTGCACTTATGACCCTGAAACTAATGGATAATTGTTGAAAAATCCTCTGTTTCATTAAGTTGCTATAGGGAAGCAAATCTCCCATTCTTACACTAGGACTCCAAAATTACTAATGTGGTTTATTCTTAACTGCCCCCTGAGACAAGAGCATGAGTGTAGGCCATATGGCTGATGTAATCTTGGCCTCATCGCCACTTTTCTTGCCTGCTCCCCATAATCCCTGACTCCCCTATAGACCAAAAATATGCCTGTTTCAATTTTGAATATATTCAGTTATTCAGGCTCCACAACTTTCTAGGGTAGAGAATTCCTAAGATGTACAACCCTCTGAGAAGAAATTCTTCCTCATCTCCATCTTTAATGGTTTCCCTTTTTCCAGAACTATGCCCCCTAGTTTAGAGTTTCCCACAAGTGAAAACATCCTGTCAGCATCTACCTTGTCAAGCCCATTTAGAATCTTATGTTTTAATAATATTGTCTTGTATTGAAGGTGGGCACAACCTGCTCATGCCTTCCTCCTAAGATAATCCTTTCATCCCAGGAATCAACCTATTGAAAAACCTTCTTTAAATGGAGACCAAAACTATGTACTCTAGAATATGGTCTTACAATTGTAGCAAGACTTCAATGCTATGGAAATCAAAAATAATCAATTATTTAACTACTTTTATATTTCAGCCTTTTGAAATAAAGATTAATATTCCATTTGCATGTTAGCATTGTGTTTCATATACAAGCAAGCCACTGTTCATAAAAATAATGGATGAAAAATGTCTGAATTACCAGTAACTCCCACATTCTGTGAATGAATTAAAATTAATAGTGTGTCAACAGTTTGTAGATTGAAGTGTTGTAATTGTCGTTTCCCAATAATGATGGTGCTCATACCTTAGCTTTGTGCATCCCAGTGTTTTAGTCTTTGCAGCAGTGATTCAACTGTGATCAACCAACACTACTCCCATTTGTTTTTTAACTGAATAGTAGTATGAAGCAAAATACTATGAAAAGAATACAAGACCGTAAAAATGCATCCCAAGTAGTGTCTAGTCAAATAACCTTCAACTCAGCAACGTAACTTCACCTGAAGGTTTTATTATGACTTTGTGGACATATAATTGGTGGACGAAGATAAGTGATGGGTTTTTTTTGGATGTGGGGATCGGGTGAAAAAGGTGGAATTGAGGTACAGGACCAGCCATGTTATTGAATGGCAAAGCATGCTCAAGGGCACAGTGGTCCATTGCTACAGCAATTTCTTGTGCATGGGATAATGTGTCAGGGTGGGTTATCTGCTCCATATTTATTCAAGAATGCTGTATTCTCTGGGCCACTTGGGAATAGTGCTTTTCTTTTTCACTGGTTAATTTTATTGTTAATATAACTTCGAACAGATGCCTTCCCTTATTTAACCAGTTGCCTTCTCTACTTTAGGAAATGTCGACAGGTAAAATTGAAGTGCAGTTGCAGCATGCTGAAATACTGAATAGATGCAGAAAGTTACCCTTTGAAACCAAGGAGCTTGTAAAGGTAAATCCTGAAATGAAAATACAATGTGAACAACTATGTGCCTATATAAAATCTATTTCTTTTTACTCATCACTTGCTCCCCTTAAGACTCTGAACCCTTCCTCTCATTTCTGTGTAAGATGTCCTACCCGAAAGACAAACAGCTCCAACAATGCACCAAGATGCCCTTATTACAATGAGTAAACACTGTTTTAAATCCCTGTTCAGTGGTGGTGCTGTTTGAATTCACATTACTCTCTCAATTTCCTCCCTTCTTAATGGGCCCATGGGTGACTGCTATTATTCAATGTCACTTGGTTGACCATTTTTCCAACTTACCCAGTTTTATGAGTTTTGTCAGAGTCTATAAAAAGCTACCGATGTTGGAAACCTGAAATAAAAACAGAAAATGCTAGAAACGCTCGGCAGGTAAGGCAGCGTCTGTGGAAAGAGAAACAGCATTAATGTTTCAGGTCCCAGACCCTTCATCAGAACTGCATTTGTGTGCATGACAACCAATAAAGAGCAAACCAACCCAATCCTATGCTCTAGCCCTCAGTCTGAAGTCTTGTACTCTGATAGCAAGTCAAATGCTCATATAAGTACTTTTTAAATGTCTTCTCCATCTTTTCACTTTTTTTTAACCACTTGCTCTTTGAACTTGAATAATGAATGTTCATGACCACTTCGCTTATCCACATCCTCCTCGCAAGTGACCAGAAGTGATACTCCAGTTATGTTCAGGCTAATTGTAGCAACTCCATCTGTTGCCCAACTCGGCTGCTCTAACTCAGCGCAGGACAGTGGTCAGTGCTGAACATAATGGCTCAATGGCATACCACCTTGAGCTATTGCGAGTGACTCAGCTTAAGAGTTTGACTGCTCGAGCCTATCAATTATGTGAATTAAGCTGTCAAAGCCTTGATGGTACAGAGACATTCTGATCTGCCCCACCTCTCCCCAGTCAAAGTAACCAGCAAGTCATGATCTGGAATTCACTGCCATGACAGAAGGTGAAAGCAGATTCAATAGTAATTTCCAAGAAGTGTTGTCATAATCTTATGTTTTAAAATTCCAAATTTCTACTTTTCTGCAGAAGTCAGAAGCATTGCGTATGCAGCATCGATACCTGGACCTGAGGAGCTCTCAGATGCAGTACACCTTGCGACTACGTTCCCAGATGGTCATGAGAATGCGGGAGTATCTCTGTAATTTACATGGTGAGAAACAATGATGTGATGATTTTGTATCTCTCACACCGTTTGATTTTTTTCCTTTAATAACTATACTCCTCAATAGCACTCTTGCCACTATGTGTTAGTGTAGTCAGGCCTTCCTGAAAGGGAGCACATTCTATCAATGGATTGTTGAGGGGCTGCCACCCAGCTGTTCAGAAGGACTCTGTACTCTTTGAAATGTTTTGCTATCTGCATCAATATTTCTCCCTCAGTCAACACTTTCAAATCTAGTCATTTATCTCATTTCTGTCTCTAGGGTTTTACATGGCACCTTTGCTTTGGTTACTTTACAACAGTGAAGGTAGTGCTTCAGAGAACATGAGGGCATTGTTCACTGTGGTGATGAAATCTTCTTGTTATAAGATGCCTCAGTTGGATTTTCTCTATTGTAATACTTCCATCAATGTTGTAATTTTGGTAAAACTGTTTAACTCATGAAATGTGTGAAATAATAGAAGGCATGAAATGTGAAATTGTGGTAACAACAAGTAAATTCATGCAATATCTTGCTGCTTTCTCATGTTTTGTCTTCAGGCTTTGTAGACGTGGAGACGCCAACATTATTTAAGAGAACACCTGGAGTAAGTACTGCTAAATCTTTCTCCTCCTCACGACTATTTCAGCCTCTATACAAACACATGCCCTCCCTAGTTCTCGATGGTGGTTAAATTACCTCTTCCCAGCCCAATGCCATTCTATCTTTAGACACGAAAATATGTTTTTGAGAAGCCTCAGTTTGCTTTCCTTCTGATTTTTCTGCCCTTACTCCCCCACCCTCTGTTTTAAATAATTGAGATCAATCATAATGCCTTCACTGCTTCCTCACTGGTATTGGGCAACTCTGCACAGACCCGACACCTTCCTACTGTCTAAGTACATTAACTCACATGATGAGATGGAGCAGAGCTGTGGTAGGTCTGTTGTTTTGGCTCTTTTTGTATTATATTTTTTCTCACTGTGACTTCATGTCGATCGAGCCAAAGAGGATAAAAATGGTGGAGTTCCTGGATTCATGTACCCAAGAAACGGGCTTTGTATGGAAGGCCAGGCCCATGTAATGAAGCAGACTCTTGGAGTAAGAAAACTCATGTTTTGGCAACAATAAGCAAAACTGAAAGTAGTTGATTTATGACATCTGCAGAGACTGGGATCTTAATTCGACTACTGATTCAGACTTTGGAGCTGCACTGGTAGACTTAACTGATCATATTGACTGATCACACTTGGTCTCCATAGTTAACTGGTTATAGAAGTCAGTGACTGATCCATACAATGCAGAAAGAGGCCAGCATTGATCCTTTGGCTTTGTTGAATGTTGGGTGAACAGCTGTTAGGACCTCAATAAGACGTAAGAGGGCAAAATCATGGCAAAGGCCACCGTCAAGGCTTGCTGTCGTGATCATTTGGACAGATGTTAACAGAATCCAATGGCATTATTACTCAATGCAGTCAATGGAGCAGAAAAGCCACAAAGAAAAACTGGTAAAAATGTAAATTTAAGTTTGATTTTCCAAATGTGTTAAATAAATATTCGTTTAAAATTCATTATAGTTAAACTAACTGAAGTATAAAAACTGGTAAATATACTTTCAATTTATCTTGCTTTATGTAATTTGGATGTACCATATGTTAGGGTTGTTATTGAACAAAATAAATATAGATCTGAGATTTATGATTAAGAGATCTTTCTGGAGAAGGACAGGAGGAATCTTATACACTAGAATGATAAATGAATTAGAGTCATTTTGGCCAAAGTTGATGGAGGTTTTGAGTATTTTAAAGCAGTAAGCGTCACTAAAATTGTTGCATGATTTGCTTTCCCATAAGCAACATATTCGGTCCATGTTCAGCTCATTCCATGCTCAGTTTTAGAGCAGTTATAAAGCAGGATTCAGTGCTTGAATTGGTTAGCTTTCATAAAAGATCAAGCTCAAGTAGAATTTGTTGTTTTATTTTCTCAAAAGCAGTATTGGCTCTGCGGATTTGGATATCATATCCATAACAGAAATGTGGGTGAGGGAAGGGCAGGACTGGCAACTCAATATTCTAGGATAGAGATGTTATGGATGTGACATAGGTGCAGCTAAGAGAGGATGGGGAGTTGCCTTGTTGAAAGTTAGAATAACAACAGTCCTTAGAGAGGATATTCTTGGGGGAATCATCCAGTGAGGCCATATGGGTAGAACTTAGAAACAAAAAGGGGACGGCCACTCTGATGGGATTAGATTATCGGCCCCCCAATAGCGTGAATTGGAGGAGCCGATATGTTGAGAGATTGCAGCTAGTTGTAAACAAAATAGGGTAGTATTAGTGGGAGATTTATGGACTGGGCCAACCATAGTGTAAAAGGCTTGGATTGAGTGGAATTTGTGACATATCCAAAAAAGCTTCCTTTATCAATATATAGAGGGACATATTAGAGAGTGTACACTGGACCTCCTGGGGAATGAGGTAGGGCAGGTGGTGGAAGTGTCTGTAGGTGAGCACTTTGGGTCCAGTGGCCATAATTCTATTAGTTTTAAAATAGTTGTGGAGAAGGGTAAGACCAGTTCACAGATTAAGGTCCTGAATTGGGGCAGAGCAGATTTTGAAGCCATTAGGCGGGATCTTGCAGAGGTTGATTAGGCAAGATTGTTTGCAGGCAAAGGAGCGTCAGCGAAGTGGGAGGCCAGTAAAATGACTTATAGTGTGACGTCAAGAGTTCATGGCCTGCATGTTCCTGTAGATTGAAAGGAAAGGCTGGCAGTTTTCAAGAACCCTGGTTAACAAGAGATGTTGAAACTCTGCTTAAGAAAAAGAGGGAGGTATACTCTGTGCATAAACAATTGAGAACTAGTCAATCTCTTAATGACTACAAGAATTATAGGAGTGCACTTAAGAGAGGTTAGGAGGGCAAAATGAGGATGTGAGAAGGATCTTGCTGGCAAGGTGAAGCAAAAATCGCAAGAGATTCCATAGGTATATTAAGAGTAAAAGGGTAGCTAGGGAGAGAATAGGTCCCCTTAAAGATCAGCATGGCCGTCCCTGTTTGGAACCAAAAAAAGAGAGAGATTTTTGATGAATATTTCTCTTCAGTTTTTACAGTGGTGTAAACAATGGGGGAAATGAATGGTGATGTCTTGGACCACTTATGAATTAGCAGGGAAGAGGTATTGGAGGCCTGTGGATAAATCCCCAGGGCCTGACCTGGTGCATTCTCAGACCCTGTGGGAAGCTAAAGAAGAAATTGCTGAGGCCCTTGCAGAGATTTTTGCTTCATCTCTGGCCGCACGTGAGGTTCTGGAGTACAGGAGAGTGGCTAATGTGGTACCATTGTTTAAAAAGGGTAGCAAGAACAATCCAGGAAACTACAGGCTCGTGAGTTTGACATCAGTGGTGGGTAAATTGCTAGAGGGGTTTCTGAGAGACAGAATCTGCCAATGTTTGCAGAGACAGATTCTGATTCGGGACAGTCAGAACGACTTTGTCTATGGGAAGTCATGTCTGACAAATCTCTTGGAGTTCTTTGAGGAGGTAACCAAGAGCGTAGATGAGGGTAGGGCAGTAGATATCTATATCTACTGTCTATATGGATTTTAGCATGGTCCCTCATGGCAGGCTAGTCTGGAAGGTTAGATTGCATGGAATCCAGGGGGAGATAGCAGGTTGGATGCCTAATTAGCTCAGTGGTAGGAAGCAGAGGGTGATGCTTGAAGCTTGTTTCTTGGATTGGAGGCCTGTTTCTAGTGGTGTGCTACAGTGGTCAGTGGTGGGACCTTTGTCTGTAATTTATATAAATGATTTGGATGTGAATGTACAAGGCATGGTTAGTAAGTTTGCAGATGATACTAAAATAGCTGGTGTTGCAGATAGTGTGGCAGGTTATGAAAAACCTACAAGGGGGATCGTGATCAGCTGGGTATGTGGGCTTAGGATTGGCAAATGGCTTTCAATCCAGATAAATATGAGGAATTGCATTTTGGGAGATCAAACCAGGGTAGGACTTCTACAGTGAATGATGGGGCCCTGGGAAGTGTTATGGAACAGAGGGACCTAGGAGTGCAAGTGCACAGTTCGCTGAAAGCAACATCACAGGTAGACAGGGTGGTGAAGAAGGCGTTTGGCATACTGGCCTTCATCAGTCAGGGTATTAAGTATGAGAGTTGGGAAGTTATGTTACATTTATATAAGACATTAGTGAGGCTGCACTTGGAGTATTGTGTACAGTTTTGGTCACCCTGTTATAGGAAAGGTGTTACTAAATTTGAAAGAGGGCAGAAAAGATTTATCAGGATGTTGCCTGGACTTGAGGGCCTGAGTTACAAGGAGAGGTAGACCAGGACTTTATTCCCTGGAATGCAGGATACTGAGGGGTGACATGATAGAGGTATACAAGATCATGAGGGGCATAGACAGGGTGAAAGCATATAGTCTGTTTCCCAGGGAGGAAGTGCTAAAAATAAGAGGGCATAGGTTTGAGATCAGAGGGGAGATTTAAAAGGGACATCAGGGGCAGCTTCATGTAAAGGGTGGTGTGTATTTGGAATGAGTTGCCAGAAATAGTGGTTGAGGCAGGCACATTAGCAACATGTAAAAGCCATTTCAATAAGTACATGGATAGGAGAGGTTTAGAGGGCTATGGTCCAAATGTGGGCAGATGGGACTAGCTCATTGGCCAACACAGTTGGCGTGGATGAGTTGGGCCCAAGGGCCGGTTTCCATGATCTATGACTCTATGCAGTGAATCAAGCTGGCTGAAGGCTAGTTTCTGAGATTGAGGGGGCCCTAGAAATTGGGTAGATTGGATCATCTTCTGAGCATTTCTGGCTAAAGATGATTGTGTCCTTGTCTTTTGCACTATCACCCAGGATTTTGCTGGGGATAAGGATGGCTAAGTTCACGGAACCTAATCCCTTGTTAGATTGTCCATTACTATTCATGACTGGATGTGGCAGGTCCATACAGGGCTTTGATCTAGTACTTTGGCTGTTGGATCACTGAGGTGTTGAATGCACACTGCTTTCACTGTTTAGCATTCATGCAGTTCAGTGGTGCATCTTGTTTGATTGACACCTCCGTTTAAGCTACCTGGAGCTGCTCCTGTCATACCTTATACTCCTCATTGAACTGGTATTGGTCCTGTGGCTTGACAGTAATGGTAGTTTGAGGTCTATGCCAGGCTTGGCATATTATGGCAAAGTATATTTCTGATGTTGCTCTGGACCCACAGCATCCCACATATGCCCTGTTTTGATTTGCATGGTTTGCACTGAATTTATTCCATATAGAGCAGTGATACCATTACACAACACAATGGAGGCTGTGAAGATTGAGTGAAGCCA
>JARFYF010000063.1:61394677-61408719 GCA_030265395.1 Rhina ancylostomus | reverse complement strand
AGGAGTAGTAGTTCTCAGACTGCAACAAAAAGTGTACCAGTCAAGGGTTGTTGAGGCAATTTTGCCTATAAGTATCTTAAAATGAGGTAATCTAAAGTTAATGGCTTTCACATAAGTGGAAAGAGAAGTGGTAGAAAATTACAAATATTACATCTGTAGAGGTTTGCATTAAAAGTCATTGTGGTTATCTTCATTTGCACCTCCTCACTTGGGCTTTGTCAAATCTATTCTATTTCTGCCCTACAACAGCAGAGGGCACTCATATCCAACAACCAAATGCAAGAATGAAATCTTTGAAAGGATTTTTTTCCAAGATCAAGATTGAAATCCAATGTTCAATAATCCCAGGCTTCTAAATTAAAATTTCAATTAACCTGATCAACTACTTCAAATTAGTACATTACATTCAACAGGAGCAAATTGCAAATGGTAGTGTACTCTATCTAAAATAATAGATTATAAGTTCAGCATTCTGAAAACCATTTCCTTCAACAGGTAAGTCCTTCTCATAACAGGTTGTCATTTCATCAGGATTTTAAATAATAAGTTCAGGGCATTGCATAAATTACACAAGCAATAGAGGCTTAAAGCAAAGAAAACTGCAGATGCTGCAAATCTGAAACAAAAACAGATGCCTCCCTCCACAGACTCAACCTCACCTGCTTTATATCTCCAGCACTTTCTCCTTTTATTATGACAGAGGTTTTAGTTTATTTCTGAATTCTTAGCTGTATAAAACTGCAGTGATAAATTGCACATTAGTCATTCTACCAGCCTGAATCTACCATTCCACCTGATCAATAAGCACAAGCTATATTTAGATGTTCAAAAGAAATAATTATATCAGTTTGCAAGAGGTGCAAGTCCTGTCACAAAATGTGGGAGCATGCTAATGCAAGAGAGAGATTCTCCCTCTGCTTTTTGGGTAGTCACAAGGGATCAAGGCTGACTTGTTTCCTCCCCAGTTGTGTGGGTCCTGAGATGGCTGATGAGGCCCACGTAGGCCCTGCAGACTGTACCAGGAGGCGCTGACAGACAGGGGCTGTTTACTTTGAGAAGTGGTGCATCAGTTCTGCCGTTTTCGCTGTGCTTGTGTTTGCTTCCAGTGCATGGACTCAAGACGCTCGATACCATCCCTATATACTCCTTTTTCACTTTGAGCAGTCATGCAATTTTTTCAACACATTACCTACATTCAGGGTGCAGCAGAATAGCATGCTTTTAATTTTATTTTTCTCCCAGTTACAGTGGTGAACCTGTGAAATTATGCTTTTATCTCTGAACAGAATAACAAGAGAACGGGGAGTGCAGGCCAAATCCTTTTCACAAGTTCATCACCTGTTATTAACCGCATGCTGTGTTTGTTCCTCCTGTTCAAACACCTGATTATCATTATTATAAGCTAAAAATATAATAGGACATTCAGCTTTACTATTTTTTTGTTACCATGTTTCTTTTGCAGTCTGTGCTATTATGTTAAACTAAACAATCCCTGGATTGCAACTATGACTGCTCCTCAAAATGGCATCCAGGGCATGAAGTGCAACAGAAAGGCATGTAAAAGTTGCTAAGTATGTAAATCTTGTTCAATTTCTCTGATAAATATACTGAAGAAAATGCATGAAAACAGCCTCCAAAGTTATTTTTCAAAAACTCAGATATATTTTTGCATGTTGGAACATTCAGGAGCCGATTAAAGACATAAAAATCTAGTAGAAAACTGACATTTCAATTAGACTCAAGCTTTTAAATGGCTGTTGTATTAGTTGATAAATGTCCTCCCAGAATGAAATTGAGCCACCTTAATTGAATATTGACCTTGTGGCAAATGTTACTTCCCGCCTCAGGATCAGGAAGGAAAATGACTCCTGAATGCTACCTAGTAAATCCTAGTGGACAGCACACACTTGATGTGTTTCCCCTGCTGCAATTTTGACATGGTCAAACAAATATAGAATAATTACTTGTGCAAGATACTGAAGGGTTAACAGTACCCATAGAACCTTACCTCAGACTGGGCCTACAGTTTTAAGAACAAAAGTACAGTAAAAACTATTAAGTGTTGTAAGAGCACACTTTCATATGGCCTAAAAAACTTGGTGGAAGACAGCCTCTGTAGCAATAATGATCTGGTTGAAATAGATTACTTTTCCCCTCAGCACTGAGTTAGTTACCTCATTCCACTCCTGAGTGAATGGAAGAGTGTAAGTTTCAGGTTTCTTGATGATGCAGAAAGTTTATCATTTAATTTTGGATATAATTTTTGCATCACAAGCTATACAAGTTCTATTCTCTCTCACATCTGAACCCCTCTTCATCATCCGTGAATGTGTTTTAGCAGTGCATTTGATGATACTCAAGAGCACTTGAACACCTGGGCCTCCCAGTCTTCCATCACAACTCTGGCCAGAGATCATCAGAAGCCCACAGTATTGTCCTGCTTTCTCTCTCACTTCCCACAAAATGGATGATAAGGACAACCCTCCTGACTCTGAAGAGTTTCAAAGCCAGAAACTGAGCAACAATTTGAACAGATCGAAGTTTTAGGTCATCTGTTTCATAATGAGCTTTGTAGAAACTGTTTAGTGTTTCTCCCTTTGACTGAGATGTGACGCTGGCTGCATTTGGCTGAAAATTTCTATCAATAACATTATTCTTTTTTCTCAAACAATCATTTAGCTGTTCTCATGGTATAATGTAGATTCACCAGAATAGTACCATGGTTTAGAGGGATAAATTAAGAGGTTGAGTAATTGCACAAACTTGGTTTGCTTTCCTTTGAATACAGTAGATTGCGATGCTTAAAATGTTAAAAGAATCCAACAGGGTAAGTAATTAAGAAACTGTTTCCTTTGATTGAGGAATCAAGAATAAAAGAAAATAATCTTGAAATTAGAAAATAATCTTGATATTAGAATTGCACTGTTTTGAAACAGAATCAGAAAATAATTTTTTTACAAAGGACTATTAAAAATTGTAAATTCAATCCCCTAAACACCTATGATTGCTGGATTGAATCTTAATCCAGTGGGATCTTATTCCAAATGCCTGTTGGATCTTAAGATCAAGAATTATTAGATTTTTGGTTGGTAAGTTGTCAAAGCATGTAGAGCTAAAGTATCTAAGTGGAACTAAGGTATTGATCAGCCAAGATCTAATTGCATGGCTGAATAAACTCTGCAGATGGAAAGGGCTACTCCTCTTCCTTTATCAATCCTGTCAAATCAAATTGAAACAATCCCATTGCAAGCAAACCTCATAGACAATTTATGCAAAATTTACTCCCTTAATTAAGAATGAGTAAGATTATTAGAAAAAATCTGCAACTTTTTACTTTGTTTAATATTGTATTTTTTATTGTAACATGATTTTGAAAAAAAAGTTAGCTTCTAACTTCAAAGATTGAAACTATTAAATAGTGCTGTGGAAACCATACTTCTTCCGGTTGGTTGACTCAATATGTCAACTAATTGCCTGATACAGAACTCAAAGATGTTCCATTTCCTGTTAAAGAAACATATGTGGGTTTGTGCTGTCTGCTTTGAATTGTTATGCTAATAACGCATTGAGAATTTTTTTATTGCAGCAATTAATAAATTTTCTTAATAATTAAACTTTGATGCATATTAAAATATTATAAGTTATCCCATCAACATTGGAAATAAATCAGCAGTTTTCATTTGCTGTTTATGGGCAGCACAGTAGCATAGCAGCTGGTGCTGCTGCATTCCAGCCCATAGCTCCAGTGAATTGAGTTTGATCTTGACACTGGATGCTGTCTGTGGGGACTTTACACATTCTCCCTGTGATTGTGTGTTTCCCCAAGGTGCTTCAGTTTCTTCACATGCTGAGCAGCAGGAGCATCAGAGGAAGTTAACGTGAGAGGGAATGGGTTACAGGGATATATACTGTATATTTGGGAATGGGACTGATGGGAACGCTCTAAGAGCTGACGTAGATTAGATGGGCAGAATAGCCTCCTCTGTGTGATCAATATGGATATGAAATATATAACGTTAAACTAAATCCATTAGATATTTATTTGTGTTTTTTCAATTAATCACTTTAATAGAAAACCGAGAAGGTGTCCTTCCTGCCAAACCTAGTGCCAATATACTTTTTAATTAATGTCTATAACTTGCAAAGTATATCCATTACTCATTGTGTCTTTTTCCCTAAATCTCCCATCTTCATCCTTTCCTCACAGAGGGAACCCTTAGCCACTCCATCCCTGAACATTAATGATTCATTTCCAACCTCCTTGAATGCACAGCATCCCATATTCATATCATCTTTCTTAGAAGTCCCATTTTGGATCCATCTTATTAAGATTTTGGTCCTGCAACTGTTTCAAAACCTCTGTCATCAAAGTCCACAAATTACATGGGATTGCAATAATGGTAATCTAATGTTCTTCATCCTTCTTGACCTGTCTGGAACATATGAAGAGTTTGACCACATCATCCACCTCCAATGTTTTCTACGCACTGGGTAGGAACACACTCACCTGGTTCCTACTTCCAATGATTTCTCCTCCCATAGTTGAACCCTTACACCTAATGTCCTCTAAGAACCTATCTGTCAACCTCTTCTTTTCTCAGCCACATGCTATCCTTTCACAATATTATCCAACAACATACCATTTGTTTTCATGTGGTCTCCCTGCTATAGGAAAGATGTAATTAAATTGGAAAGAGTACAGAAAAGATTTCCAAGGATGCTGCCAGGACTTGAGGGACTGAGTTATAGGGAGAGGTTGAACAGGCTAGGACTTTATTCCTTAGTGTAGGAGACTGGGAAGTAACCTTGATGTATATAAAATTGAGGGGCATAGATAAGGTGAATGCACTCAGTCTTTTTCCCAGAGTTGGGGTATCAATAACTAGCGGGTATAGGTTTAAAGTGATAGTTGAAATATTTAAGAGGAACATGAGGGTCAACTTTTTTTTTTCCCCACAAAGGTTGGTGTCCATGTGGAATGAGCTGCTAGAGGAAGCAGTTGAGGCTATAACACTTTTTAAAAGACATTGGACAGGTACATGCATTGGAAAGGTTTAGAAGGTTATGGACCAAATCCTGCTGAATGGGACTAGCTTGAATGAAGCATCTTGGTTGGCATGGACCAGTTGGGCCAAAGGGCCTGTTTTCATGCTGTATGACTCTATGAGCTGCTGAGGGATTCAAATCATTCTTTTTGCTCTTAAGTGGCATTGCTATGTTATCATTTCCAAAGGAACACGTGTGGATATGCCTGTTATCACTTGGTCCCTTTGAGGAATGAAGATGGAGTTTCCTTATTAAAAACAGACTAAAAAACATCACAAAGAAAATGGTTAAATATTTGAGAACTGAGATGATGTAACACCTGTATTATTTTTCAGATTAACTGGCAGTGTGCTTCAGATGTGACCAGATGGAGTCCAGTTCAATTGTCTTGTATTCTTCAACAAATTTTAAGGTAGAGAAAAACTACTGGAGTTAGGTTTCAAATTCATTTTAAATAAACATTTGTCAGGCTCAGTAAAAAAAAATTGAACTACAACAGATTTGTGTGGGGAAACTTGGCAAGTCAAATGCCCCTAATCAGACAAAATCTTTCCTGGTTGGAAAACAGTGGTAAGGTGGCTGGAATGGTGTGTTGCCTATTGCTAAGGTTACTGGGATATGGTCTGCATTAAAACCATTCTTCAATGTCCCACATCTCAGCAAATTATTTTTTTTGTATTGTTTGATGGCTGTCTTCCACTTTCTTTATATTCTGCCGGTTACTAAATGAGCCTGATTGTCCCAGACTCAGCCCACTTCTTGGCATTCTTACTGCATTCTCTACCCACCCACATTTACAAGGATTTCTCAATTTATGAATTTTTGCTGGGACATCATTGAAACTTTATAGTATGCATCCTTGAATAATGAGGCTATATTTTCACTATAAAGAATAACATCTTACTTTCTGTGCACAGGAATACATTGTATCAAAACTTCCCTTGCACATTTTGTCCAGTGTTTTCAATTTATGAATTTTCACTTAATGAAACATTTTTCCAATAACACAAGCCTTTTATAAATTGAGGAATCGTATATTCTTCTGGTTATGAAGCTAATCTAACTCACTCATCTGACAGGCATCCAACAAGGCAGGAGCATGCTCTGAGCAGTGAGTGTTCTGAGTTCTTGCCCCCAGAACCTTTAAAAGCTTGCTGCATATCAAAGATTTTTAGAACAGTTTCTGAAGTTATCTGATAGAGTTATCACAAATGATCCAAATACATTTAAATTATTTAATAAACAAATGAGGAAAAATATTAAAGCATATTACAATACAATTATTAACTGATAATTAAAAACATTAAGATAAACAAAACCTTAACTGCACATCATTCAATGATTCTTTTCTGTTCTATTTGATCACTAATTATGAAAATATTAGCTGGGAGGGAACGGTTCTACCATAGTCAAGAATCAGACCACAGATACAAAAGATTCCATTTTCCAATACCCTTGGTAAGGTTGGCACTGCAAATGACATGCTGGGAAATAAGTATTGGGGCAGTTGGCAGTAATGTGGAAAAATCTCCTGGAATATGCCCTAATTGATATGGAATAGCCCACGGTTATTCCAAAACATCCTTTAAAACCTGAGCTGAGGAAGGATGGCAATATGTTACTGCCACAGCAATATATGGTCAGTGATTTCCATACTGTGAAAGGTAATGCAAGCCCAGATACCCGAGGGAACTGTGTTAATGTAGTTACATGCCCTATAACTTAAAGATTGCTCCCCAATGAATGGAAATACTGGTTTCCCACCTGTTAGAACCAACAAGGAATTTTGCTCCCCAAATCCATTTTTTATTCAGCAGCTCCAATTATGTATCACTTGGACAGTCAATGGATGGAGAGAGACAGGGACATTGATTTTGTCTTATTATTTCTAATCAGAGATTTGTAACACCCTTGCTGATATACAGCTGCTTTGAGAATTTACAAGAATGTCCAGTGCTTCTTTGCAATTCTCATGTACATTATCCCAACTTGCTGATAATTGAACAGCTATTTGATCAAACATGTGGAAGCATGCAAACATATTTCCTGGAGAGCTGTATTATTGTCATTCCTTGTATATGCCTTGGATTGACTCCAGGAAATGAGAAACGTAGCAATTTATTTCTGAATTACTTCTCCACAGTGAAGAATTAGGAGAAAAAGAAAGTTATATTAAACTGCTAAATTGCTAATGGAGTGTTCTTTAGAATTATTTCCTCATGGAATAAATATCTGTTAGTCTGCCACTGTAGCTGATAGTTTTAGAAGACCAGGTTTTAGATATACCAAGAGCTCTCGGGTAGTTAACATAATGAGTCAAAGCAAAATTACAGGACTGGACCAATCGTGTTTTACAATGAAACAACACACACAAAATGCTGGAAGAACTCAGCAGTTCGGGCAGTATCTATGGAGAGAAATAAACAATTGACATTTCAGGCCGAGGCCCTTCATCAGGACTGGAAAGGAAGAGAGCAGAAACTGGAATAAGAAGGTCAGGGGAGGGGGAGGAGTACATGCAGGCAGGTAATAGGTGAGTCTAGGTGAGAGAGGGAAGGTAGGAGGGTGGGGCAAAAATGTCAATGTCAGAATGTTTGCAGGAAGATTATTTTAAGTCCAGTAAGTCAGCCCTTTGATTTATAGAAACACAAAGTTCATTATTTCATATTATTGCAAGATCAATTGTTTGACTGAATTAAATGGATCTCTGTATGTTCATTTGATATGAAATAAAGCTGCTTAATAATCTGCACCAGGCCTTATTTAGTCAGATACTTTTTAAGTTCCCTTTCAATAAAACTGAAGAAACAAAAACAAGGACATGAGTAAAAGATTTAAAAAAACTCATTTAGGTCATGTGCTATATGATTGGTCATTGGGCCAGACTGGTGCTCTGCTGTGGTCAGATAACTTATGGACTGACCTACACTGCTAGAGATAAAGGAATACATGACGCAAGATTATAAATTTTTAGCACCATCTTCACGAGCTATTTCATCATGAATTAGGTATAAATAATGTCGGCCCTGCAAGGTTATCAACTGTCAACTTGCAGGTTCAGTTCAACATAAAGACTTTATTCTTGATGATAAGTCAAGAGAACCCCAGAATGTCTAGTTGATGTTTCGGGTCGAGATCCCTCATCTGTCAATCCCAATGGAAGGTCTCAACCTGAAACAATGACTGTCAGTCCTGATGAGGGGTCTTGACCTGAAACATTGACTGTCTAGTCCAGATAAAGGATCTGGATCTGAAACATCAACTGTCAATCCAGATGAAGGGTCAAAATGTCGACTACCTTGTCCAGATGAAGAGTCTCAACCTGAAACATTGACTGTCCATTTTCCTCCACAGATGCTGCTTGATTCATAGAGTTCCTCCAGCAGATTGTTAGTTGCTCCAGATTCCAGCTCCTGCAGTGTCTTGTGTTCCCAGAATGTCTATCCATCCATGTACTTCCACTGTATAATCATGGTAAGCTACCCTCCATACAAACTGACGGTGATGGCACTGTTGTTTTCAAACAGGCATTAACCTGAAGTACAAAAAGAAAATGCTGGAAATACACATCAGTTTGGGCAGCAGTTAGGAGAGAGAAAGGATTTATTATTTCAGGTTTATTATCTTTCACCAGGTATTAATTTGTCTCTTTTTCTAAAAAGTTGTTCATTAACACAGTTTAATAACAACTTTAACTGGGCAATAGGCCTCACTTCATCTTCCTCATCCCACTCCCCATTACCACAGACATTCATTACTGTTTTCAGTGGGTGCCATCCCACCTCTATTTTACTGAACCCTCGTTATTTGAGCTTGTGCTATGTTACCTTCCAAGTCAAATAGCCAGCTTATATAGCCATCATTTGGAACATTTCTTAAAATGAATGGCGTAAAGCACACTTTAATCATTTCACTTTATTCTTATATTAGGAACAGTTTGTTCAGCTGGTAAAGCAATCTACAAAGTCCAAGTTTGAGGAGAAAAGAAGCCTTGCAACATCAGCTCTGAAATTTTTGTTCATTTACTGCCACAGTTCATGTTCTGTTATTATCAAGGATTGTTTCTTTCCTGACAATTCTGAACTGAGTTCAAATTAATAACTTCACTAAAACCATAAACAAAAGCAAGTCAAAGCCAGGCAGAGATGAAAATAGAAAATGCTGGAAACACTCATCAGCTCAGGTAGCAGCAGTGGAAATAGAAACAGAGTTAGCATTTTTGGTAACTTACTTCCCAGGAGATAGAGTTGCTTAAGTAATTATAAGTCTAAAAACTGCATATGCTGGAAATCTGAAATAAAAACAAGATGTTGGAAATACTCAGCAGGTCAAACAGTTTGTGGAAAGAGAAACATCCTAAATCTTTCATTAGAGTTGCTTAAATGCATGAAAATGGAAAAATGAAAACTTAAAGAATGATAGTGTTTGATAGTGGATCCGAAACAAGCTTAGGCCCTGTGTAAATCACTGTAGAATCAAAGAGGCAATGGGATTGTGGGAAATGAAGCTGTTGATTTTTCACATCTAAATTACAATTTTCAATATAAGGTCATTTGTTCTGAGAAACTTATCATAGTACATACCATTCTGCTCCCATCAACATAAATCACTTGACCATATCTCTCACCAACCTCCACCCCCATCAAGATCAGTACTATTTGTTAATATGCAATGAAGGGAATACATATACTGGGAACGATATGCACTGTTAATCAATATGATATCATAATTTGGAACCTTCTTTGTGGTTTTGATATGACTTGGTTTTCAATTTATTGAAAATATCTTTCTTGATTTGCTAATTTAGCAAAACATCTCTTTGGGTTTACATCTAATTTTTCATCAGAATTATTCAATGGAAAAAATATATCACAAAGCAGCACTGTCAACATTTATTAGGCCAGCAGTAGGAAGAAAGCAAAGTATGCAGCCAGCCAAAAGTCAGTGCAGATGAATCCAGAGAATAATTTAACACCAAGTGCTCTGTACTACCAAATTCTGAGGGGGAAAAACGTGAGTTTTACACCAAAACTTGCACTGCTAAGATTTTGGAACTGAGTTCAGAACAGTTTCAGAAATGTTAATTTCCACAATTTTGGAGCTTTTATAGTAGATATTCTCTTAGATCCATGACTGATAATCACTCCAGTAAGTTGACTTTACATTCGCCAAGCACCAGAATATATTTTTTCTGCTCAGTATTTAGTTAAACAATAGTATGATGCAGGGATTTAACATAAAATCTTTATGTCATATATCAGCTTGCCCTGAATATATTATGCTGTGCTCCAGGGATTCTCTTTCCTAAACAGAAGACTGATTGACAGACTTTGGCTGCTGGTTAGAAAATGCACATGTACAGTTTGAAAAATTACCCGTTTAGATCTGTGAAGTGACACTTCAACCCTGAAGCTGACAATCTCAGTAGAGTTCAGCCAATGAATAAAATCCTCCTTTCAGACCGCTTGGAAGCAGATGCCAAAATTGCTACCCAGACTAGGACTTACCATTTGAACTGTGGAGAAATACCATAACTTTTACAATTTAATTGAACCATAAAATATATTGACCAATTGTAAATAACACTATATTCTGCATGCTGTTTTCTTGTACCACTAAATTCTGTATTGTTTTTTTCCCTTTTATACTACCTCAATGTCCTTATGTATGGAATGATCTCTCTGGATGGCATACAAACAAAAGCTTTTCACTGTATCTCGGTACATGTCACAATAATAAACCAATTACCAATAGAAACAATTTATGATAATAGCCAAAGTTTTTAGGTTAGTAAATGTAGTCATTTCAGATTCATGACCCTTATGTTGCTGATGGTTGTGGGGTGAAATGATACAAGCACAGAGAGTTAATTTTTCTGTCTTTTGACCTGCAATCTGACCTGCAATGATAAAAAGGGTCGTACAATGGTGCAGTAGGTAGAGCTTTCCTTCCATATCCCAAAGACCTGTTGGTTGATAGGTAAATTGGCCACTGTAAATTGCTCTGATTGTGTAGGTGAGTGGCATAATCTAGTGGGGGGGGGGGTTGTTGATGGGAATACAGGAAAAGTAAAGTGAAATTAGTGTAAATGGGTGTTTGATGGTCAGCGTGGACTTAGTGGGTTGATGAGCTTGTTTCTGTGCTGTATGACTCTATGTCTAATAGCCAGCAGTTGGCATTTTCCTTTCCTGGGATCAATGTTAACTTCAACAATGCAGCCTTTCAATGTAACTGGAAACTTCAGCACATTACAGGCTACCTTCACCCACTTCATTGCCAGGAAACTGAACATCATCAGGACTTTCAGACTGATGATTTCAAATCACAGTCAAAAACAACTTGCTGTCCAAGGCCTGACATTCAGCATCTACCCTGAGAAACCTGTGGCTGCCTGTCAATCACTGGCTCTTCACTCATGCTATGTCCTTTCAGCAGGCTATACAAATATTGGTGCAGGAATATCTGTTGAAAGAGAATCCCAGCATGGACTTAAAACTAGAAATACGGGTACATATTGATTTTTCCACAAGGAACAAGATTTTTGTACTGTTCAGCAACATTCACCTCTTCCTTATAATAGAAGTTCATTGTTCTATAAACTCCACAACAACTCTTAAGAGGTATAATATCTAACTAACATTAAAGTTAAATTTTAAAGTTAAAGTTAAATTTGGATGTACCTCCCTGGGATGGGTGAGGATTTGGGTTCCACCTTTTGTTTATTGTAACTTTGGCAAAAACCTCATTTACACACTGATCCAGAGTTTCTGCTGATCTTCCACAAGAGTTACAACAACCAGTTGGGAAAATTCTTTGAGGAAATTCCTGGCACAAGTTCAAAAAAATCAATACTCTAACAATCAAATTCCTTAGAATTGTCAAAATTAAGCAATTAAATTAATATCTTTTTCAAATTTTTGCTGTATCTAATATAAGTTCTGATTGGATAACTAAACAAATATTACCAAAATAGGAAATAATAACTGAAATATAGAGTAAATTTATATTCCAGAATCCTTTGATATAGAATACTGAACTCACTGCTTAGTATGGCTGCCAACAACTTCAGAAAATGTGTATTAACTGCAGCCAATTTTGAAGTGGTCCTGTATCAAAAAAAATATTTTCATAAAAGAAAATACTCCAGATGTTCAATTGAAAAAAAAACCAACTAGCTTAAATATTTCAGAGAAACCAGAAATCAAAAACTTGAGAACCTACTGCAGAATCTTTTTAAAATTTTGTTCAAAGAGTCACATAATCTCTTGGTAAGAATGCGCAGAAATCTAACAAAGAACTGAGATGATATGACTACCTAAAAATCTTACTCCTCATGTAGAGTGTAAATTCACAAACTGCTTCAGTTTGAGAACAATTGAGAGTAAACTGGGATGTAGATGTTGGTGGGTTTGTAAATAACCTCAACAGCATGCATACATTCAAGAGGAATCAGCCTGATTCTCACTGATGACAGGAAATATAAATACAACCTCTCTCAATACCAAGATGGCAAAATGCAGCATTTAGTTAGGCTTCTAAATACAACACTAAGTTGCCTTCTAGCAAAAGGGAGATAGAATTGCCCATGTTGCATTCTACCTCCTCCATCTTCCCTTTCATATCATGCCCTCCTCAGTTATAAATGCTGGAATAAAACTGGCGGAGGCCATACTGAATTCAACCGTTAGTCAGCCTACAAGTCTATGAAGGTTGGGAATAAGCAAATAGAAGAAAAAAAAGACTCAAATGAAATTGGGAGAAAAATGATTATGCAGGCAGAAAGTGAGACAACCAAAATAATGGGCCAGATAATGTTTGACCAGCACGCATTTCACATTTCCCTACTTCTGTATGATCCCGATAGCCATGCTAGACTTTTTGTCCTCTAGGTGTAACTGAGCTCAAGCCCGTGCTGCTTAACCTGCTGAGCGTTTCCAGCATTTTCTGTTTTTATTCAAGGCTGTGCTATTTGCAGCAGTGGAACGTCTGCAAGCAGAACAAAGCCCTGCCCCTGACTGGCCTGATGGCTTTTTAACAGCTCCAATGAATGGCACTGCATTGGATTTGCCAGTCATTGCTGCCATAAAGCTATGTCAGTTATGAAATGCATTGGCCCCTCATTGCAGGATATTTGAGCTCCACTGGGGGTTGCTGAGTCCAGCAATAGAAGAGGAGGTAAGATGATTTGGTACTAGCATCAGCACCTGGTTTAGAGTGAAGTCTGTACATCAGTCTTGTAATGCACAGGTGTGCAGAACCACACTGACAGTTGTTTTCCAAAGGGTGAGTTTATTTTGCCCTGCATATTGAAATTTTCCTGGTTTATGAAGTTTAGATTTAGTTGAAAAGAACTATTAATGTCAGCCAGTTTAAGTATTATGAAATAAACACCATCCCTTTTCTTGATTCAAATATGTACCACTTCATCCACTTCAAATACTTTGTATAACTTTCTGCCAGAATAATCAGATGGATTAATTAAATTATGCTGTGCTTTTATCATCACAATCAGAAAATATCCAACTGATCTGTTCTCTGCATAACAATACTGCGGGAAAGAGACCTTTCAGGATATTCTTTGTAATTTTCTTTGGAAATCCTCATAAAGATTTCTTTTACTTGGTTATGGCTTTAGGATTTTGTTGGCTGACTAGCTATACCTCACCAAATGGATATATTTCACTTTGTGAACATTGCCCACTTCAATCTCCACTGGGATTACTAGATCACTTTCAGGAGTGGAAACCTTGGCTGATTTCTCACACCCCATCCCAGCCCCACCACTATGTCCACAACCCAGTGGTTCCATGGCTGGGTATATAATTCTCTCAGCACAATTTTAAAAAGAACTTTCATTGTCCGTATGGCTCAGACCCATAGAACAAAACAGCACAATACAGGCCCTTCGGCCCACCATGCTGTGCCACCCATCAAACCACACCTCACACTATCTAACCCTTTCCTCCCGCATATCCCTCTATCCCACATTCCTCCAT
>JARFYF010000063.1:61128292-61138582 GCA_030265395.1 Rhina ancylostomus | reverse complement strand
AAACTAAGAGTCGTTGGAGCTGCATTCATCCAGGCAAGTGGAGAACATATTCCATCAATTGTAAGTGGTGAAAAGGCACATGGTCAGGAAGCAAAACACTCGTTGCAGGAAACCTCTGACCTGCTTGTGTGGTCATAATGTGGATGGTCCAGTTGAATTTCTGATCAACAGTGACCCTCAGGAGGTTGACAGTGCGGGACTCAGTAATGGTAATAAACATTAAGGTAGGTGGTTATATTCTCGCTGGATGGAGTTGATCATTATAACATGAATGTTATTTGCCCTTAATGTAGCCGTGGCTGAATACTGTCCAAGTCTTGCTGCATGTAGCAAGGACTGCTTCACGTACTGAGAACTGCAAATGAAATTTAACATTGTGCAATATCAACAAAAATCTCCATTTCTGACTTTGTGATGTAAGGTCATTGATGAGCCAGATGGTTGGACTCAGGACACTATCCTGCAGATATTAACCTATTAACCTAACTGAACAAAGCTGCATCAAGCCTTTGCCAGCACTGGGGATGTTGGTGTCTTTCGAGCCCACCATTTATGAACTATTGTGGCAGGATTGCTGAGCTTTGTCTGATCCACTATTCTTGGATTGCTTATGTCGAGTACATGCCATTTCTTTGCAACTTTGCCAGGTTGTCAACTCATTTTTAGGCATGTCCATCATTGCTCCCTGAATGCTCTTGTGAATCTCTCAATGAACCAGCGTTGATCCCTCAGTTTAAGTCTCGCGTGCAGTGAGCAATATTCTAAGCCAAGAGGTTACAGATCACGTTTGTGTACATTTCTGCTGCTGCTGACAGTTCACAGTATCTCATGATGCCCAATTTTAAACTTTTTTCTTTTAATTAAGGGCAGCAGATTTTCTTCTCAGAAGGATATCAGTGAATCAGATGGGTTTTTACAACAATCCAGTAGCTTTTGAGTTATAATGACTAAAACTGATGTTTAATTTTTTTTAAACTGAAGTTAACTTCCACAGCTGCCATGGTGAGGATTTGAACTTGCAAGTCTGGATTGATTGTCCAACTCTGTGGGTTACTTCTCTGGTTATACAAAGAGGTAATGTTGAAGCCCTCAAAGGGAATCAAGTTTAAAGCACGATATTTCCACTTCCAGTGAAGGCAGAAAAAAGACGCACAAGTCTAATGCCAGCTGTTGCTATCAGCCACTTAAATGGCATGCCAAATGCAGAAGTCCCAAGCTTACTTGGCAGCAGTGGGTGACACTCTGTCTAGACTTACCCAACATTTATGCTGAGAAAATCACTTCTTGGCCAGGTTAGACCATGAACACTCCAGTCGATTCAATGAGGACTGCAGAGCTGAGAATTAGGAGACAAATTAGAAGGTAATTGCATTTATTTTAATTATCTTTAGTCCAATGCTTTTAATTACTAATACATACTTTTCTGTGTTTTGGGGGAGGGGGGGTAGCCTTGTTTTTTAGAAGATGTAACAATCTCATTCTTATTATTTACTTTAATTTTAATAGTTATGTGTGTCCCTAGATGTTAGGGACATTTAAATGCTATTAAATTAATTTGACAGCTTAGAAAGCTATGTGCAAAGTTTTGTCAGCTCTCAAAGCTTTCAATGACTGGGTACAGGGTTTCTTCGCTTCATTGGAGGCCTGGCTACCATTCAGACCATGCTGCTGGAGTCCAGGATGCTTAAGGAGTCCTCTGCACCTAAGACTGTGGGCAACAATTCTGGTAGTTGGTTGTGGTGAACTGAACACCATAAGATCTGACTCCAAGGTAAATGGTCAGATGTCATACAGAAGACTGTGCAGGAAGGGCAAGAGTTGCAAGTATATTGTAGTGTCTAGAAAAATTAATAATGCTATAAACAAATTAGTCAGCTCAAAAGGGACAGGATGTATTTTCAAATCAAAAAGCAGGGTGCAAAGAAATGGAACTGAGTGTTTATTAATGATTTTTGACTGCAATGATCATTTACGACCTTCAAAAAAGAATTAAATTATGTGTATATAACCTCAGTTCACCACACTATCTCATAATGAGCTTTCTAAATCGTTCAAAGAGAATATGTTAAACTGTCACCAACTTTCATTTTCAAGGGAATACTAAACTTTTCACTGAGGGTTTTTAATAATTAGATATCAACAATACAGATACATTTTTAATGCAAGAACTTGTATCACAAATTAGAGTAATGTGCACTGCTGAGATCAAGATCAATAAAGCGAATCTTCTTTGCCTGGAATATCCTGAATAAAAAGTAGATACTTTTTTTTGCCTAAATTTCATTCTTCAATGCCAGTTATAGCAGTGCTGTAGAATGAAACATCTTTGCACTTATGAACACTTGATATCATAAATTTTAACAGGTCATATCCAAAACAATTCTTGAATAAACTTCCAAATTCAGCCCACCATATGCGATCATTCCACTTTCTACAATGATTCTCACAGCATAGCTCATTTAATTAATTTTGCTTAGTCTGACACACCTGATATTTGTCCACTTTGGGCTCCACCCACAACAATAAATTGACCAAAGCTCCTGAAACTCATTTCAGACCCTTGAGATTTTCATCCACCTGCAACCCAATTCCCAAAATTAATGATTGCAGCAACCTTATAAAGAAACAGTATAGGGAAATTGTATCCCAAACTTAAAAATAAACTAGTTGTAAATGATATCAATGAGTTCTTAACATTTACGTTCAAGGTGTTTGACAGCAGAAAATTAACATGTACATCCACACCATAACATTTAGTTAATACTGATTTAGGTCATAACAGGGAGTATAAACCAGTAATCATGAAAAGACATTATCAGAAATCTCAAAAGTTCATTTCAACTGTCCTTAAACATGGTAAATCATGATAATAAGGAATGAAGTGCTACAAAAATTCAGTCTTGAGCAGGACAATATTTTCTATGAACAGTCCAGTGATATATTCCACCATAAGAATTCCTCATCAGTGAAGCATTGCTGCAGTGAGAAAGTAGAAAAAGAAGGCAAGTTTCAGAAAGGCCTTCATCTTCATTACGTTGGAGTGATGACAAGCAAACAGGCAAGCTACTGTCAAATACTTGATATTTCAGGCAGCTGTTATGAGATGACCAAATTTCCACTCCCTTTCTGTGCATCATTCAATCCACTAAGTTAAGCATGTATCACCTGCTTTTACTCTCCCCTCCTAGAACTAAGTTATTCATTTTTAGGGCAGAGCAAGATGAGGCATTGCCGCTTACTGTTCAATATGAAATCGAACACAAAGCAAACTCCCTGTATATAAAAAAAATGCATAAAACACTTGAAACATGCAGCAGGTCTGGCAGCAACTGTGCAGAGATACCACTTCAGGTCAATGGGTTTTCATCAGAACTATTCCGATAAAGAATCAGTGACTTCAACTAATAGTTTTGTTTCTCATTTCCATACATGTTGCCTGGACTTGTGTTTATTTCCAACACTCGATGCTTTTATTTCAAGTTTCAATTACAGTAATAATGTGCTTTTGTTTTACTGCATGTTTATTTTCAGAAACTATTGCACCCTCAACTCCTGCACATATAGTTTTAAAATACTAAAGACATTTTCTAAATAATTTTGATATTGCTTTTATGATTAACACCACAGAAATAAAACACTGTTAGTCAACATTGATTTATCTTATTCAGTCACTCCAGTACAAAGAGTCCTTGTTTCTATAGTAAAATGAAAGACTGCTTTGGAGGAAACAGTGATAGGTTTGAATTGTGGCCACACAGCCTTCAAATCTCTCAGTAATGCTGTACATCCCCAGAAAACTACAAGGTCAGACGTCTAGCCTCCCAAAGCCTGTAAGCAATTAAATCTTTCCTTTACAAATTCCAAAACAAAATCTTGATCCTATTTTGAAACAATCACTAGTGCCCTCCAGTTCTACACAAAGCAACCAGATTACTCAAATTGAGTCTTTAATTCTGACTACGATATAATCAGTTTCATCCAAGTGTCACGGTGTCCATTTTACTTAAGGAGCATGAAGAGCATTTATGCTCTTAATCTTCAAATCTGATGTATGACATAGCATTCAGTAATGCTTTAAGGAAAACAGAAAATGCCAGAACTACTCAGCAGGTTACACAGGTGTGGAGAGAGACAAAAAAAGTTAACAGTCAAGTTGATGACTTAATTCTGTTTATATTTTAGATCGCCAATGTCTGCAGGACTTTTCTTTTTGAGTATTGAGACAGTTCAAAAAATAACTACATTCATTTTAAGATTATTACGCAAGCAGGGAGTAGCTTCTTATGATCATGTACATTTCAGTGATTTTATTCTTTTTTCACTAATATCATGGACTTCTGAACAAGGGATATGAATGTTCATGAGAAGCCAGCTGGTGTGCAGTGGTAAGAACACAAAAAAAATGCAACGAGGTGTATATCATAAGCCTGGTCTGCCAATCAGTAAGATCATGCCTGATCTGATTTTTGTCCAATTCCCATAACCCTGGATTCTCTTAGTGTGTAGTAATCTATTTAAGAGATTCCATGATGTTCTGGGGAAAAGAATTTTAAAGATTCACAATACTGCAAGAAGAAATTCCTCTTCCTTAAATATGTAGCCCTTAATCCTGAGACCACGCTCTTTGCCTCGAGTTATGATGTGTCCAGTTCAAGTTAGGACTCTTGACAACTCTACATTTGTTCTTCTTTCTCCAACCCATTTGCCTTTCCTTCTCCTTTCTTGTTTTTCCTCTCATCTTCCCTCTCCTGTTCCCCTGCATTTTCTCTCCTTCCCTTTCTCCTCTCTCAATCATCCTACCACAGAAATTTAATGACAGCAGCCAGGTCGCATCCCCAAGTGAGTCAGAGTTTAATGTATGGTGAACAGATTTCATCAGCTTTTTGTGGTCGTTGCTTGGAGTGCAGTGGAATCTTTGCCACTTGCCTGGATGAGCACAGCTCCAACAACTCTAATAGCAGGTCAAAATCATTTAAGTCAAAGCAGACTGTTTGACTGGTATCCATCTACTGTCCTGAACATTCACCACTGGTGAAATTATGCACTGACCGTACAATATAATGCAGCTACTCGCCTTAGCTACTCCAACAGCACCTCTCATCCTTTACATTTACCTCAAAGATACACAAGGCCTTCAGATGCACAGAACACTACACCTTGCAGGCAAACCTCCAAGTTGCATACACCATGACTTATAAATACATCACTGTTCCTTTATCAGCTGTTGGTCTAAATCAAATAAGTCCCTTTTCATCAGCATTGTGAGAGTACCTTCAGTAGGTGGGCCACAGTGGTTAAGCTGGCAGCTAACCAATGTATTCTCAACGGTAATGAGAGACAGGCAATAAATGCTGGCCTTGCCATCAATGATCTGTCATATCCCAAAAAGCGAAGAAAGGAATTATTGCATGTTAAGTTTTTCTTTGTTTTGCACATAGTGAGGAGCCTCTATGTTCCACAGACTGTTACAACTAGCCTACTGTTTCATTCCTGACTCAGGATTTGACCTTTCTATGTTGGGTGGTCTGATTGGTAACATTACATGGGAAGCATGGTGTCCTATGGGACAACTTATTTCTCTTGCGAAATAAGGGAAGTCCCTTACAGTAAAGGGCCAACGGCAACACTATTTCTGTATATGAATCTGTATCAACGGGGAACAACTGATGATGTAATAGTTACATGGCATTATGGGAGAAGAGTTATTCCTACCTCCAAGTTTGCAGTCAAATATTCTCGCATCTTACTTTTAGCGACCCAATTAGTGACCTAATTGAATATTATTTTCTGCTTCGGTGCTGAGTGGCAGTCCACTTGTTCCATTGCTTTTACATCCAAATTATGCACAGTGACAATTCATGACCGTACCTCACAATTTCATAGTATCTGGACATGACGGCCACAGAAGAAAGGAGTTACTGCTCTAGTCCCATCAGGCTGTTGGACCATCAGAGACATATTTCCCATGTGCGTGAAATTTGGTCCCAGTTTTTAGGGATCAAGTTGCTCACACGTGCTATACTATAAATTTGTAGTTTGGAAAAATCAACCTGGCACTGAGTAGCAAGGGTGGCAGTGTTGACAGAAAGCAGGCAGTAAGCATCAGATTCCAGCTCATTTGTGTCTCAGGGGTATGTCCTCCACTGATATCTTGGGCATGTCCACATGAGTACAGTAATCCATACTACAATTGGTATGAACATCAGTTTCACTGTTGAATAGGTTTGAGTTAAGGCAGTAGATTCTTGCATCAACTTAACTTAAATTAATGCATCTCCATCCTTAAATGTATGAAAATATACTTGATAGTAAAATATAATACTTAAGTACAAAATAATTCCAATTCCTTCTATGAGAAAATCAACTGATGTCCAAACACATTAACAAATTTCTTTTACATATTATTTCATGGTAAAATAACTCTTGCAATAAGGAGCATTCTTGATTCATTGAGTATTGGCATCACTGCTGTACTCCTGCTTCTATTTTTAGAACTGTGAATTATATCAAAGAGAACTAAAGATCTATGTGTTAACTGAAAAATACAAGTTTTATTTCAAATAAAAACTATCAGCAACTGACTAAATGCATTAACTTTTATACAAGTTAATCTAAACGTTCACCATTTAAGTTGGCATATTACAGGAACACAGTTTTTAAAATCCTCATAAATCTGCTTCAAGCTTTCTCAATCATGGCTCCCAGCATTGAAAGGAGATGAAGCTCCCATTCCAGCAAATGCTGCCAGGACATTCTAGGGGTGGAGATGCAGGACAGGTATAGTTGAGAAAAGCAAGAAAGGGAATAAGGTCAAGAAGGAAATTGAAAACAGGAATGATCACTGTAGTCCAGTGTTAATTAGTGAGCAATGGATAAGTGATACAAAAGGCAAGTATTACAAGGACCAGACCATTTTGGATTAGTTAAATTCATGAAGGCTGGAAGATTTGAAGTCAACATGGAGAGCACTGAGTTTAGTCATGCCCACAGATAACAAACATAAGAAATAGGAATAGCAGTAGGCCATATGGGTTTTTGTGCTTGCTCTGCTACTCATCAAAATCATGGTTGATCTTCCACCTGGTTCCATTTTCCACCACTACCCCATATCTCTCAATTCCCATAGCATCCAGAAATCTATGCATCTCTACTTTGAATGAACATAATGATTGAGCTTCTAGAGAATTCCAAAGGTCCGCCATCCCAAGTGAAGAAACTTCTCCTTATCTTTCTTAAACAACTTATCACTTATTCTTAAATTGTGTCTACTGGACATAGACTCTTCAGTCAAGAAAAATATACCCCCTGCATATTGCTTGTCAAGCCCTTTAAGACAGTTGTACATTCCACTCATTCAACTAAAACTCTGAAGAATACAGTCCCAGTATGCGCAATCTTCACTTACATGGCAAATGTGCCATCCAGTAAATCCTTGCTGCATTCTCCAAATAAAAGAGAACAAATCCTTACAAAACTACACAACAGCATTTGGCTCAAAGCATTTCTGACATGAAATAACTCGTACTGCATGATAAACCAAAATCTGCCAAATATTAACCTGCATCCAGAATAATATAACTGTTTTCTGAAGCAGTCATGTATTGTATATATACTTCTGCTGTAGTGGGGACAAATACAAATGCAAATTCTCAATGTACCCATGATTCTAATTTTCTCTTCCTTTATCATCATACCTCTGTTTCTTTCTCAATCCTCACTGGTTGAAGAGATTGCCTATTAAACTCACTATTCGCTTTGGCCTCAAATTCCCTTAAAACCTATCACCCCATCATCAGATCACATTTGCGGAAAGTTACAAAGTATGAACCATTGCCATGGTCTAAAGGCATATGCTAGTCAGAGAGATATAACAGCTCTTCTGCCAACAAAGTTTGTGTTGACCATCAAGCACCCATTTGACAGTAATTCTAGCCAAACCCATTTTTTTCTACCCACATTCCTATCAATGTCCCCTTTCTACCCCTGATTCTACCATTCATCCATGCACTAGGGACAACTTACGGTGGAGAATTAGCCGACCAATTCACACATCTTCATTCTAACAGTGAACAGAGGATTTATCTAAACCAACTTTAACCATTTTATTTCTTCATTTGTGCCATTTGGACTTCAGGTGATAAAGCCAGCATTATCTGTCCATACCTTTATTCCCTTAAAGGCGGTGATTTAACAGGACATTTTTGAGGAGTGTTTAGAACTAACCTCTAGGTCACATAAAGGTCAGACCAGATGATGATAGCAAATTTCCTCCTTATGAAGGCACTAGCGAATCAGATGGAGCTTCACAACAATCTGGCAGTCTGATAGTGCCAGTTACTAGTTTGTAGGGCTTCAACATTCTACTTTTATTTTTGGTTCAGATCAGCAGTTTTGTATGTTTTCATGTTCGACAATTTCAATTGCTAAAAAATTCCAGTCAAGAAATATACCCATTTATTGTCTCTATAAAGAAAATATGATGAAAATGTTGAGAATTTTTCTGAATAATGTTGCTAGAGAGAGAGAACACCATATTTGCATAATCTCCATGCCAGCCACCACAGTGTTCCTCACATATTCATTCTTATCATCATCCAATATAAACAGGATGTGTATGAATATATTTTATATTTCTCAGAGCTTTCATCAAGGATAATTTTGAAAAAATCTCCATCCTAAAAATGCGTTGTAAATCATTTTCAAAAACTCTGGCAAACACATACTGACAAAAAGCATTGAAGCTGCAGATGCTGGAAACATTAACTAAAAACAGGAAACATTAGCAGGTTATGCAGCACCTATGAAGAGAAAAACAGTTATCATTTTTCTATTAGTTTTTACCATAATTCTATTAGTTTTAAAATAGTTATGGAGAAGGATTCAGTCAGTTCACAGGTTAAGGTTCTGAACTGGAGCAGAGCAAATTTTGAAGCGTTGGCTTTGTGTGTGGGAAGTTGTTTCTTACAAATCTCTTGGCATTTTTCGAGGAGATAACCAAGAGGGTAGATGAGGGCAGGATGGTAGATGTTGTCTATATGGACTTTAGCAAGGCCTTTGACAAAGTCCCTCATGGCAGGCTGGTCTGGAAGGTTAGATTGCATGGAATCCAGGGGAGATAGAGGACTGGATTCATAATTAGCTCAGTGGTAGGAAGCAGAGGGTGATGGTCAAGGGTTGTTTCTGAGACTGGAGGCCTGTGCCTAGTGGTGTGTCACAGGGGTTGGCGTTGGGACCTTCGTAGTTTGTAATTGATATGAACAATTTGGATGTAACCATGTTTACATGGTAAGTAAGTTTGTGAACTTACAGGGGGATCTTGATCAGCAAGGTATGTGGGCTGAGGATTGGCAAATGATTTTCAATCAATATAAATGTGAGTTATTGCATTTTGGGAGATCAAACCAGGATGGGGCTTATACCGTCAAAGGTAGGGCCCTGGGGAGTGTTATAGTACAGAGGAACCTAGGAGTGCAAGTGCATAGTTTGCTGAAAGCAATGTCATAGGTAGATAGGGTGGTGAAGAAGGTGTTTGGCACACTGGCATTCATCAATCAAGGCACTGAGTGTGGGAGTTAGGAAGTTATGATGCAGCTACGTAAGACATTGGTGAGGCCACACATGGAATACTGTGGACATTTTAGGTCACCTTATTATAGGAAGGATGCTGTTAAACTAGAAAGAGTACAGGAAAGATTTATCAGGACGTTGCCTGGACTTGGGGGCCTGTGTTACAAGGAGAAGTTGCGTAGACTAGGACTTTATTCCTTGGAACATAGGAGATTGAGGGGTGACCCGACAGAGGTATATAAGATTATGAGGGGCATAGACAGGGTGAAAGCATAGTCTTTTATCCCAGGGAGGGGGTGCAATAAACAATTGGGCACAGGTTTAAGATCGGAAGCAAGAGATTCAAAAGGGACATCAGGGGCAGCTTCTTCATGCAAAGGGTGATATGTGTTTGGAATGAGTTGCTCCAGAAATAGTGGTTGAAGTGGGTATATTAGCAATATTTAAAAGCCATCTAGATAAGTACATGGATAGAAAGGTTTTAGAGAGCTATGGGACAAATATGGGCAGATTGGACCAGTTTGCTGGGCAACACAGTTGGCAAAGACGAGTTGGGCCAAAGGGCCTGTTTTCATGCTGTAAGACTCTATGACTCTTCATTAGAACTTGGGAAAAATTAGAAAATAAACACATTTTAGTTGCAGAGAAGGGGAGAGGGATAGAGAGGACAAAAGGAATGCCTGAGATAGACCCGAGAGATTAAGACGACATAAATGATGGTGG
>JARFYF010000063.1:61094698-61116694 GCA_030265395.1 Rhina ancylostomus | reverse complement strand
AGCATGGAATCCATGTGCTAGACAACAAGGCATTAATGAGCCAAATTGAGGGCCAGAACTCAGAACCATGACAAAAACAGATATTTCAACCTTGGCATGGTCTCTCAATCACTGGAATGAACAAATTTTAAAATACTAGATCGTTCTGCTGTAGCCTAGGTAACACAAATTGCGAAGTTACGAGACCAAGTTACACCCTGAATGACTACATAAGCCTTTGATACTCAGCAAGTGAACTTTATGACCATCAAAGGGACACTAATCCACCTTTGCAAAATAAGTCATTCTACTTTACATGCCGATCTTCCAGTCCCACTTAACTTAATAAAAGTGACACGGCAGGAGTTCCAAGAGAAACATGTTAAAGTCCATGTATTAGTTTGCATACTTGTCACACTCCAGACAACAGACTTTGACACAGATGTTAAACAATCTTAACTATGTTAACTACCTCTCTGCTTCAAAGAGAAACTATCACGTGCATTCCAATTCGTAAAGCCCTCCAAGTAACAATTAGACTCCAGCTAAGATGGACACACGTTTGAAAGGCAAAAGTGCATTGAAGGATTTTGAGGAGACTGGAGATGGGACATGAGCTTGCCAGGGCAGGGATGTCAAGGGGACTTCTTTGAAGAGTGGAGCAAAGATGCTGGTATTGGAGGAGAAGGGACAGTGCCTCAGGGAATAGAATTGTTCACCAACACGGGGACTGTAAATAGAAATGGTGTAGTCAGCAGTGGTGGGAATTGGGCTGAGGCAGCAGGGGATAGGTTAGAGAGGGCATGAATGGAAATTTCAGAAAAGTGAGAGGAATTTGTGTTTTCAGGACCAGGACTTTTAGATTAGATCAGACATTTGACACGGCAGTAGAAAGAGAAATGGCAGAAGCAGCCGAACCTATGGTCTCAAATAGTGATGAGCTTCTCATTATTAGAGGTGAGGATGGAGGGGAAGGTTTAAGATGTTTGGAATAGAAATAAAGAAGATGGGGATTATTTTGCATGCCTGGATGATCCTGCAATATGGAGTGCGTTGAGAGTAGTGTCTGGTGGTGTCCGAGGTGATCCAGCCTTAAAGCTCTTGGAGTAGAGATGAGGGTTGGACCAGATGGGCCTGCTAGAGTGGGAGGGAGTAATTGTGGGAATAACCCATCCTTCTCAGAGAGTCTCAGGTTTGTACAAACAGAAGTATCTCCCTTCAATGAATATTTAGTCACTTTATATTCTTTTATACTTTGCAATTGTCTTATTTGGTATAATTGGCTTCCATTTGTGATGTTTGATTCCAGGTTCTTATTAATCATATGTGGAAAAGATTGTAAAAAGTCCTAATAAACACATGTTGGGATAATGCAGAGAGCTTCCCTTTCTTTAGATTCTATTATTATGTAAAGTCTCTGTTCATCACATTACCTCAAGTCTTAATCTTTGCAGCATCTCTCATGTGTGCCACATTCAAAGGCTGTGAAATTCCTGACATTTTATAATTGCATTCCACTTCATCCACTAAGTATTTCCTTGAAAACTTGACTGAATTAAAGTATGACGCATCTCTTACTAGTTACCGAGTAGTTTTACATATTTCTGTATGACATAGGCCATTTCAGCCCTTTGAGAAGATGCTGTCTCACGGAGCAATCTCATTAAACTAATTTTCCCTGCAACCTATTTTCCCCACCAACTCCCCCCAGATCCCACCGCTCACCCACACATGAGGGGCAATTTATAGTGACCAATTAACCTACTGACCTGCACATCTTTAGGACGCAGGAGAAAACTAGAGCATCTGGAGGAAACTGGCACAGTCAAGAGGAGAATGCGAAAAACCCCATGCACACGGCACTGGAGGTCAGGACTGAACTTGGGATCACTGGATGGTGAGGTAGCAACTCTACCTGCTGCACCACTCTGCTGCTTTACATTGTTAAACCTTACCTCATTATTGTCCGAATAACTTTGATAGTCTACAAATGTGAGGCTGCGTCATGTTGGCTGATCCTTACCTCTTCTTTTGAACACAGATGTTAATCCATATATCATAAGATATATTCATTTTGTTGATAAATTAATCTGTTTAATAAACAGATGATTTGCCATTAAAAATATTGGGGTTATTTAGGATGTATAAATCCTATAAGTTTAAATGCAATAAATAAATGCAGATATAGATCACTTAAGAGTCCTTTTGAACAGTGCTTTAATACAGATCAAGACAGCTGAAGATTGGTACTTCGAAACAAGAGTCCAAACATGGCCTATGGCCTGAAAGGATCTGATCACAAATGTATTTGTATACACATAAGACATTCAAACATTATTAGGAGTGAAAAGGTACCATCTTGTTATTGGCAAAAGAATGAAACACATGTCTGTATAGTTAAAAGGGAACTGAATACAATACAATTGCCACGTAGTTGAAAGGGAAAATTCTGTAAGCATTCTGTCCTTGCTCAGTTTACTCTTATTGCTTTTCTGTAATCCCTAATAAATTTCCTTCAGATGTACTCTAAAAATTAAAATGTCATGTTAAATAATACAAGTAATCCTCTAGCATTATTGGTAATTGAACAATTGTAGCCAGTACTTCCACTACTGGATAGCAGATAATGGGGGAGCATAATATCAGATTAGTGTGGGGAAGAGAAATAAATCCACCCAAAAAAATCTTAATAGCAGTTTTAATAAGCAAAATGTACTGAGATTTTACTCAACAAGGACACATACATCCTCTTCGAGCTTAAGTTGCTGCACTTCCCTTTAAACACTCAACTAGATACACAGAGGAAACCAGAGTTTTTAAAAACAGGTGTTCTTAAGGCTTACATTAATTAATTAATCAAAACCATGTTATGCCACAAGCCTTCATAGTAAATCTCTTACATGGAATTTAACACTCACCTCAGACTGTTGCCGGCTTTTCATGCCCCACATTGTGTATTCTCACCAGAAAATGTGGTTACCGGGTTTCATCTGTAATAGTTCCTCCCGAAAACTGAACATTTTTTTCTGTAGGTAGATTGACCAGGGTACAAGGAAGTCACATCATGGCACACTCAGTCAATACAGAAAATCCGTGGTTCTCTCGAACACTAAACAGCTCATGCTCAGCTTGCATTTCAAACAGCTGTTACTTCAAGTAATCAGCCTCCACTGCACTACTTCTCTTTACCAATGCCATGGGAATAGTACATCATACCATGTGGCTAATGGTAATCTGAGTGGTTATCTTTGATGCGCTATTGCAAATCAGGAAGTAGAAAAGCTATTAAGAACCTCAACATTGTGCAGCAATGTAATTTGTAGAGCAAGTAGTAACATGTCCTGGAGTATCTACTTCCCTGTGGTAATTACCAAATTCTTTTGCTGTTGCCCTTTGGAAAATATCTGCTCTGAAATGCAGAACTTAATACAATCTTAACAGAAGAAAAATTAAAAACTGCTGTGGCTGGCTTGAACCACATCTCTGTGGTTGTACCTGTGATAATCTACTGGAAAGCAACTAAAATATTGTTGTCACAATTGGAAAGTGGTGCATGGAGAGCACTATGCCAATTTGTGTTCGGTGGGCTCTCTTAACAACCCCCCACTCGTCAATGGACATTCAGAAACTTCCCTGTTGGAGGCAGAGACAATTTACTGTAGCTTTTCATACAATAGATTTCTTGCAACTCATAGTTCCTATTCTTCATCAAATAATTAATGACATCAGGAATGGCTAATGAAAATCAACGGTGTTAAAAGACTTTATTTGGCACACATCTAGAGTTTGTGAGAGTGATGGGCAGGACAGCCCTGGGAAAAGTTGCAATGGTTTTCTAGCAGACTTCACCTAAGCCAGTGCAAAATGACATGTGCAAACTATGCCCAGTATAAATTGCATGTCTTCTGTTTTGAAAAGTGGTAAGTTTGCAGCCAGCCCTGCTTACGAAACTAGTCAGGTCCCCAGATCACAATGACGTGTATAACATTTCTGCTAATTGGCAGACCTTCAAATTACGCATTCAAAACAAAATTGCACAAATGCACTTATGTCAGTTTTTAAAATGTTAATAAATACTAATTTATTAATAAACCATTCTTGTACACCAAAGAAACCAAAAGGTTCTCTATAGAGGTTTTAAAGTGGTTTCAGTACAAAAGAACAAAAGCTCAAGTTTCTGAAAGTTTGCAAACTGAACGAGATTAAATATCCTTAATTTTTGTGACAAACCAATTTTTTACTTGTTTTAAATCCTTAATTACATCAAAAAAACTGTTTACTGTTTTAAAAGTCAAGACTTACATTTATGGACCGCCTCAGGTTGTCAACAACTACTTTAAATATAGTTACTGATGTGAAGAGGGCACCATGACAGCCAAAAACAATCAGCAAACTCTCACAATGACCAGATCAGAGTTGAGGAATAAATAATGACTGGGACATGGAGAATAACTTTTCAGTTCTTATTCAAAATGGTTCCATGAGATTTTTGCATCCACAATTTAATGTTGCAACTCAAAGACAACACTTTTGACAGCACAGTCCTCTTGAGGAAGCTTAGCAGTTTAGAGTTTTGCACGTGAAGATGGCTTACATGTTAACATTTTGGGTCTCGTCCCTTCAGATGACTTCTGCTTTTGCTTTGTATTTCCAGTATACATGGTTCTTTGGTATTTGCTTGATATAAATATTGGGTTACACAAGTGTGCTTCGCAATATTTCCTGCATAATTGCCAATTATGCAAATGTATTGATGCACTTAAGTGCAGTGCACCACATGACACAGTATGAGTTACTGGTCAGATATATTCCTCGGTGAAATCTACGTAGTATCTTCTTTCAGGCTTCGTCTGAGATGGTATATAATTAAGATCATTGCATTTATTTCAGGAAGACTGTGCAATGTTTAGGTAAAATGATCTACCAATTATTTAGCTGAATACAGAAAATGAATGGAATAATCGGAGCTCTGATTTTAAGTTCTTTTTAAGCGGATTTGTTGGAAATTACGTCATTTTGTTCAAAACTGAAAACACATGATTTTTCATTAAAATGTGAAAGAGGTTTGTTTCTAACTAGCTTGAATGTAATGATGTTTGCATTATGGTTTCATTCTTCCTTCCAATAAGCAGTAACTGCAAGCAAGGAAAGTCAATTTGACTGACTGTAATTCAATTTTCCAAAAACAGTCAATGAGCTTGAGCTCCGGCACCCAGGAATTAAATCTTACAAACTATATTATTCATACTTAACATAAAATAACAATTTTGATTTTAAAAATATCTGTCAAGAGGATTGAACTTTATGATCAGGAGCTAATATTTATTTCCTGCAAAGAGTTTAGGAATACAGAATCATTCCTGAGGACAGTCAGAAATAACCTAAAAGATCTTACCACCAGGTTCAAGGACAGCTTCTATACAGCTGTTATAAGACTATTGAACAGTCCCCTGGTACGATAAGATGGACTCTTAACCTTACAATCTAGCTCATTATAGCCTTGCACCTTATTGTCTGCCTGCACTTTCTCTGTAACTGTAACACCTTTTATTTTGCATTTTGTCATCATTTTCTCTTGAACTACCTCAATGCACTGTTGTAATGAAATGATCTTTCTGGATGGCATGCAAAACAAAGTTTTGTTTCGGTACTTGTGACAATAATAAATCAATTTTATTTTGTTAGCCTATGCTGGTTGTTTTGCACAATGCACGCCCTGTCCCATCACACTTCATCTTATCCAATCAGAATGTCCTTTTATTCCCAACTTTGTATTTTCCTTCAGCATCATCTCAAGTGCACCTAAGTTACTTTGACGTGGTGCAAAGTTGTACATACTGATTTGTTGTTAAGGATAATATGCATTATTTGGAGCTATTAATGCATGAATTTCAGGAGTATAGTTGCTTGGGGCTATTTGCTTACCTTTTTACAAAAATTACATATTAGATCGGCTTGATACAAATCCAATCCAGGAAGGTGAAGATGAGCTCTTATATTGATTTAATTTCTATTCCCATTTAAAGTATATGGGTCCAGACTGTAGCATTTATTGAACTCTTAAGGTATTCTGTACATGAGGTTTTCTTCAATAATTAAAAGAACTTTGTATAAACTGAGCAACATTTTAGTTCCATCCCAGCTCCAGAATAGAATGAAATCTGAAGGGGATCAGCAATAACATAAGCATTTGAGTGCTGCAACAGTAAAAACCTCATGTTCTCTATGTTCATTTACATGTGGCTGAATAATTATTCATTTTATTTTCATATTTTACTGGAAATATTGCTAAATCCTTTATATTACTTCCCTCACCTTTCCTCCAATACTCTCTGAATTTCTGATTCAATTCATTTCACACCATCTGGCATTCTACTGGTGAACAGACACATGGCAGATATGCAATTCAACACAGTGTGAAGTGTGCATTTTTATTGAAAGGGTGAGGGCAGATGATATAAATTAAATGGTCTAATTTTAAAGGTGAGACAGGAACAGGGACACTTGGGATTAATGTAAGAAAATCTTTGAAGGAAGCAGGTTAAGTTGAAGAGGCTGTTACAAAAAGAGATCCTTGGCATTAAAATATAAGAAGCAAGGAAATTATCCTTAATCCTTTCAATGCAGCTTCTCAGGAGGAGCACAGAGTTGAAGTACCCATATATTTTACCTCAAATGAAGTACAATGCTGTGTGGAGTGGTGAATCCAACTGTGGGCACTTCACTTTCTCTTCCCTATATCCACGTAAACTCTTCTTCAAAAGTTTATCCAGTTCTCTTCTGAACTGATTATAGAAAGGGTCAAAGAAGTTTACTGGAACAGTATTAGTCCCTAATAAATCAAGACTTGAGGTATGTAACGAAAGAAGTTTGAGAATCGTGAGGTTATGTGAAGCATCCAAAATCATGAAGACACTGGAGTAAATAAGGAAAAAAAAATGTTTCTGGCATCAGAATTCAGATTTCTGAACTTGCAAAGAACAAATGGCAAGAAAAGGAGACTGTCTGACCAAGCTTAGATGGGCATCTTGGTCTGCATGGATGAATTGGGCTGAAGGGCCTCTTTCAGTGCTGTATTACTTCATGACTTTATCTCTATCAATCCATGACTCTAGCAAGTTGTAATAATCTAAAATGCACTGCCCAACAGATGATTCCATCTTAACTAAAAAGAGAATTGCAGTAAAATAATTTACAGGGCTATGGAGAATGCCTCCTTCCGTGACTGAAATATCCAATGAGTCTATTTACAAGCAAGTTTGTTTAAACTGCATTTACTCGTGGCCTCAGTGAAACAGATTGCTGACTTCTGCCAAACTGGCTTTCTACATGGACAGATGAATATTAAGACCTTTACTAAGGATGCCCAAACTCATTTCATGCAAGACATTAAAATTAGACTTTTGTCCAATTAATCATCTCAATTATCACTGATGAAAACACTGCACCCGATTTAGCGACCACCACACACATCATTCAGAGTACAAAAATTAATAGCATAATAAATGTAACATGGAAATTAAATTTTTGCACAATATAAAATATTGGGGTATTTGTAACAGGAAGTTGCATCCAAAGTAAACAGAGGTGCAAGAAAAGCACTTATTTTCATGTTCATTTCCAAGACTTATGTAAGACCAGTCTTGTTAGGCTCCAACATGGTGAGCAGGCAAGACCAGTATTCAACATTTTACTGCCAAAATTTGCCAAGAGACATCAATGAAAATAAATCAACCTGATAATTCTATATCAAACCATCAGAAAATAAATGCTGCAGCTCTTTGAAGACAAAAGAAATCAGAATTAAACAGTCACCTTTACAACAAAAACAACTTGCCATATATCAAAGTTGATCCTCAAATTTAGCTGATGAAAAATTGCAACAATAATGAGTATTTTCATTTGGTACGATGATCTAGTGTTTCCAAGCTTACCATCTAAATTCTCAACAATATATTGGCACCTCAAAGTGTTAGCTTAAATTGGGATACCGTTTCACTAGTTCCAAATTGCTGATTGCCCTTTTTATTTCTCACGGAGTGGTCTAGAAAGCAAACTTTGCCAGTATATCCAATCACTGAAGCAATACTGTTGTGCCACCCTCTCCAGATATGCCACCTAAACATATCACACCAACGAAACAGTGCATTTTGATTATGGAGTGCACAGAATTTTGTTTACATTTTGCTCAAACAAGTTTAAGCAATGAATGATGGCACTTTCAGTTCACATGTTAATCAATGGGGAAAAAATGTAAATTCACTATTCTACTGACCTAACTTTTCAAATCATTATTTCATTAACTTGTAGGCCAAGAAAATAATGTTGTTTATCCAAGATATAACTAAAAAACTGAGATAAATGTATACCAATAATTACAACTTGAACTTATTTTATAAAAGTGGAATAAGAAGCTTTGACCTACTAAGTGGTGTCTCAAATAATCTTAAATATACAAATCACATGTGGAATATACTGAAATATAAAGCTTCTGCAATTGAGAATGTACTGAGTATTTTAATTGGTTAATATATTAAACACATTGCAAATATTATATTCTGATTAGATTCTATCTGATTTCAGAAAGGGTTTGGCAACATCGATGGTGAGCATTGGCTTGGACTAGAGAATATTTACAGGTTGACTGCACAGGGAAACTACAAGCTATACATTAAACTGGAAGACTGGAACGATAAGATAGTCTATGCTGAGTACACTGCCTTCAGAACGGAGGACGAAGACGATAACTATAGGTTACGCATTGGCAGCTATCAAGGGAATGCAGGAGATTCTCTAGCATGGCACAATGGCAAACAATTTACAACACTCGACAGAGACAGAGATTCATACTCAGGTACAATTCTTAAGTAATATCAACAATGGTGTGTGAAGGGCATATTTAAAAACATAAAACAAAGCATAAATCACAGAGCATTATTTGTGAAGAATAATATAAAAGCATTGGCTTAATGATAAACTTTTTTTTATTTTATCACTCAAATTCTTTAGATCACATAGATTTATTTAAAGCATTAATATAGAACACCAGGTACTGTGGAACGTGACCCGATTTCAGTTCCAATTCCAAATTACTGACTGCAATTGGAAAACAAGCAGGGAGATTGCTGATGCTGGAAAACTGCCTGGAGGTAGCTGCCTGCTTCTCCAACAGCAGTTACAGTGCCTCATTTATATTCCAGAGTTGCTGCCTGAGTTAAGGTTACCACAGTGAAGCTGCTGTGATATGAAATGAACACAAGAGGTACCTTTATTATAAATGTTCAAAACTATTACAGCAAAATTTAATACAAATGAAATTGACCACATGTACTAGACCTAATTGCATTTCAATTGTTATAACTTGTTAATCTGCATCTTTTAATAGTGAGCCTTACATTTGAAGTCAACAGCACATCGTACATGCATTTTAAGAACGGTTCAATTAAATGACATCCACATAACTTGTTTCAAACAAAATAAATGTTCCCCTTTAATTCAATGATTAGAAAATACCATCATAACGTATTAATGAAGCACAATTTTTTTTTAACCTAGTTCCCAGCTGGACCTGTTGGTAAGGACTGCTAAAAGAGTTAACAGATAAACCACTGGGGTCTATGACAACATACATGCATTTGAAAGCCAAATACAATTTAGGGCTCAGAGTATATGGAAAAACAGCATGTTCCACCAGGGGAATTTATGGCTTCAACATGTTTTGCGGGAAATCAGACTGGAAAGGCCATCAAAAGCATTTTTATTTAAGAGTTTACAAAATCGCCTCAGCATCCCACAAAAAAACATTTCTTTTTGTGTTTGGAGGGCAATGGTGGAAACAGATTAATGAAGCATGGTTTAAGTATAGATTAATGAAGCTTGAATCATGCCAACCTTCTGACTATTATTAGAGTTGCCTTCATTGAGGCAAGTGAGGAGTAATTCATCAGACTCCTGATTTGTGCTGCATCAATGCTGAGTAGGTTTTAAGGAGTTAGCAAGTAAGCAACTTACTACAGAATACTCTAACCTGCTATTACAGCCTTGGATTTATGCAGATGGACTAATTTCTGGATGTGATGTTTTCATTAAGGGATTCAATAATTGTAGTGACATTGAACATCAAGGGATGATTAAATTATCTCATGTTCACGGTCACTGTTTCGCACTTGTGTGGCACAAATGTTACTGCTGCTTTGTTCAGCTCAATCCTGAATATTTCAAGGGTCTTGATACAGACTTTTTCCAATATCTTATGAAGTTGTATTATAACTAAACACAGTAATATTTGTTTGTTCATGCACAGCATGCTGCCATCCCTAGTAACTCCAGCATTTATTGTCCATCCTTAATTGCCCCCAAACTGTGAAGGCAGTTAAGAGTTGACTACATTAGTGGATCCATATAGGCCATACTTGCTAAGGATGGCAGACTTCTTTCCTTGATGGACATTTATAACCCAGAAGTGAATCAATTAACAATTCCATATTTGGCTTTACAACATTGGGAAAAATATTGAAACAGGTGATGTTGACTCTGAACACTGTACAACAATGTTTTGAAGTGATATAACTGATAGCCAAAGACTATATCTCCTCCTTTGTTGGGTCTGTATTTAACAGTGAAGAGTGTTCCAATGGATTCACAATGATTTCACCTTAATTAGTGTGCTTCTTGACGTCATACTTGGTAAAATAGTGTCAATTACAAAGGCTGTCATTCTCACTTCAGTTCTGCAATTCAGCTCTTTTATCCATATTTGAACGAAGGTTATACTAAAGTCTAGGTAAGTAATCCCAGCTGAAATGACATTGATGACTAGGTTACTGGCAAGTGCTGCTTGATAGTATTGTCAACAACTTTCATCACTTTGCTGATAACTGTGAATCCAGTCATTAAGTAGTAATGGTCAGAAAGGATTTTTCTGGCTTAATGGTAATGGCTGAGTGTGTATATACTAGGTTACAAATGTGGTGGAATACAAATCTGCTGCTGCTGATCATACCTCATGGATGCCCATTTTTGGGATGCTAAATTTGATCTGAACAGATCTGAATACCATCAAGAATAATGTGTCAGACAACCAATTTTATTGTTGTTATTTATTACAACTAAATAACTTGCCAGATCATTTAAGAAGGGAGTGAAAACTCAACCACATTACTGTGGATCTGGGGTGAAACACCTAGTAAAGTTGGCACTTTTCCTTCCATAAAGGACTGGAGAGATTTATATGACAATACTTTAGTTTCAAGACCACTATTATCTTAAAGTTTTAATCAACAAGCTGCTAAGATGGGCTAAAGATTCATGTCTGTAAATCATTAATGCACACCTCCAGATGACTAATCCAACAGCACAATCATTATGCTAGCATACCTTTATTTATTTTCTAAACTAATGGTATGTTGCTTTGCCAATGTGCATATGGCTCCTGTAACAAATCCAAAGATTACTTACAACATTCTAAATTTTAATCTGAACCTTAGCTTCTTGAATATTTTCAAAAGAACCTCAATCTGAGTTCTAAGTGTAACCCACATCCCCACACGGACATCATCTGCTACTCCAGCCAAGTTGAGATATCCTTAACCACAGCATCAGGAATACAACAAATCCTTTGAAACTCAATGCTAGTTGCACAAAACTGTATCCATCTCCTTAATGATACTATACCACTATTGTATTCCCCTTCATAATAATTGAAATTCAAATAATTACAGATCATGTAAATCTGAAATAATTAATAATTATGATGAAAACAAACTCTCTCTTTCCTTCCTCTTCCAGCTTTATCTGTTGATGGCTTCCATCATTTTCTGCTCTTACTTCATTTTCACTCCTACTTAAATGGTTTCCTGTAACCCAATGCCACGATCAGTTTATGGATTCAATGTGCAGGGTTCACTCTCACCCACACAGGATACTATAAACTCATATCTGTTGGCTAAGGGCAAATGCAAGGCTCCAAAGCATTGCACCTGGAGTCTCCTTATCCCCCAAACTCTCAGTCACAACCCCTAATTCTCAGGCACAGAATTAACTTGAACTACATACCAAAGTAGTATGACCAATATTTGGATTAATGGAACTGCCTGCCTGATGTTCCAAAGTGCCTACAAATCAGAATTCAGCTTAACAGCTCAGAAATGATATTCCTCAGAATGCAGACTTATCGCAGAGGTGATTGTCTGGGATCACAATTCTCTAAACTGTACTCACTGCATGGGTACGTGAGCAATGCTCCAATCCTGCCCAGTTACAGATGGCATCCAGGAAGAACTGAAAATTGATGGCTAGACCCTCTGCAATTACCTTTTAACAGCCAGGGATAAATCTCAAATTTTCAATGACGTGGAGCTCCGTAAAACTACCTGCGTCTGTTGTTGTGAAATATGAAAATAAGATGAAATAAATGTAGGAATCATGATAAAGGTACTTACACTTGTGGTTGACAGTGAAGCAGAAAGAGTTTAACTCCAGGAAGAGATTCTTTACTCAAATGGGCGGGAAAGTGACAAATGGAGTTTAATCCACAGAAGTACAAGGTAATGAATTTGGGAAGGTGCAAAAACACAAAGGAAAATGGAATGCTCTGGCTGGTTATTGAGTGGTGTGGAGGCACAGTAGGATCTTGGAGTATATATCCAGAGATTCACAGAGCTAGCAGGACAGGCTGTTGCAAAGGCATACAGGATGCTTTCATTTATTACCCAAGGAGCAGAATATTCAAGCTGAGAGTTCAGACCATAGCTTTCACTCTGCGTTCGGTTCTGGTCACCAAGAAAGACAAGATTACACTGGTGCAGAGGAGATTTATAAGAATGTTGCCAGGACTGAAAAACTGTAGCTAAGAGGAAAGAAAAAAAACATTTAAAATAAATGGCAGAAGAATTAGTTGGGACATGATGAAATATCTTTTCACTCAAAGGGTAGAAGGCATCTGGAACTCACCACCCAAAAGAGTAGGAGAGGTGAAACCCTCTTCACATTTAAAAAGCATTTGTATCTGTACTTGAAGAGCTATGACCTGCAGGGTACCCACTGAGAGCTGGAAAGTGGGATTAGGCTGACGAGCTCTATTGTGACATCACACACACCTGGACAAAATTTGTGGCGAGTTTTCTTTATTCTATAAGTCTGCATTTGCTTTTTAAAAAATAACAACACATCTAGTTATACTGAAAAAAATCAAAAAATATTAACACTTAACTTACTTCTGCCACTCCTTTTTACATTGTGATTTTTGTCTACATGCTCTTAGCCTCACTGCCTTTCCAGAGCTTTGCTCTGTTTCATTTCCTTCCCAGGGCTGTTTTCAGCTTCATCTAAGGCATCTCCTTCGGTTCTGCTCTCAGTTTTGCCCTTGGTGTCGTGCCCAATTGCTTATCCACATTACTGAAACAGATCATTTGGTCATTACCATGTTACTGGCTGTGGGATCTTGTATGCAAATTGTTATGTTTCCTATATCATTGAAGTTAATATACTTAACTTCGGTGCTATAGTGAAAATACCTCAATTGCTAAAAAATGCCTCAAGTCAGTTTGAGTTGGCAATAAGCAATTCTGGGGCAAATTCTTTATTCAAATTGAAAACCACAGCAAGACCAGGGAAGCAGCAGTAATGTAGAATTGGTTGGTGCACAAGGTTTCTCTAATAGTGTTGGCAGAGAAACTGTAAGGTTCAAAACAGAGACCTTATAATGCCATCATTGGCAAAACTGTGTAATTGCAGCAAAAGTTTACCTTGCTCAGATTCTGCAAGGGAACATCAGCACCACTAAAAATGCTGTTAAATGTTCACTGCATTTTTCAATTATGCACTCCGATGCTCGGCTCTCCATACAGTCCAGCTCCGGAGTGTGGAAATGCAGCAATTTCTCAGCACTTAAATGGGATTCTGTTCAAGATACCTGTGTCTGGTTACACCTTTCACACATTTACTATTTGTTTTAACTTAGTGTCTTAAATACTTTTAATTGTTTAATGCATTTTTGTGTAGTTTAATATTTAAAAAAACATTTCATAATAGTTGGGGCATCTTTAATCAGACTTGCAATGTTTATGAATATTTCTGAATGCCATCCATCTGGATAAGGCACAATTTAAATGGTTCTCAAAGACTCTACTTGTAGTTTCATCGGCAGGCATTGCTCTGACGTGATAGCATTTGCAAGTGAAAGGTCTACTATTGAACAGGATGTCACCACTGAAGATAAAGCAAATGTTGAGGGTAAACTGACCCCAGGGAATATGTTAAAGGTAAATGCAGACTTGGTGTTTAGGTTAACACCACAGGTGGTTACAAAGACATACAGAATGTTTTCATTACCCAAGGAGCAGAACAAAGCTGGGAGGTTAGACCACAGTTTTCACTCTGCAGTCATTTTGAATATTCAGATTGATATTAAGACAGTTAAATTTGACTGGGAGAGTATGCAGATTTCAACATTTTTCATTTTCTGATGGAGTTAGGTTGAATAAATGAACTTTTAATGGACAAAAATACTTTGTTCCATCAGATTAACTGTTCTTTTGCACAGGTTAAATGTTTTTTCACTCATATTCCAGCTACTTTAAATAAAAGTTTGGATTCACTGTATTAAATATGCTGGAACATGTATAATCAACTTTCTATTCCTTCCTTAGGTAACTGTGCTCACTTCCATAAAGGTGGTTGGTGGTACAATGCCTGCGCACACTGTAATTTGAATGGAGTATGGTATCGTGGAGGTCACTATCGCAGCAAGTATCAGGATGGACTTTACTGGGCTGAATTTCGAGGAGGTTCCTACTCTCTTAAAAGCGTAGTAATGATGGTCAAACCTGAATAACACGCTGGTAAATAAGTCACGTGTCCCCCATGAATACAATCATTAAAAAAGACTAAAAGTGTAGGTTGTTTCAGATGCAGGTCATGTGCTTTGTTAAAAAAGCATTACGTTTTACAATGTTGACAAAACATTTAATTTTTTTTACCTACATAAATGATTTCATTACCTTATAAAATACTACAGAAAGCAAGGATCCTTAAAGTGCTATGCGCATCTGCGTTCAACAAACAATTTGCACTATAAAGGAAATGCTACTTTTCTGATACAGAACAGCATTACATATGTGCCATGAATTTAACCAGATTATTTTGTAACCCAATAAAACCACCATGTTATGACTAATCTTTGGATGTATATTAATACTATATTTTATTAAAACAGACAATTGTTTGTTTAGTAATCTGCTGTCAGACCCATCAACTTTATTCTAATAACATCCAGAGAATCTACAATATTTTTTGTAATGTTGAAAACATTGAAAGGTAGAATTGAAATAAACACTTTACATTATGTCTTTCATGTACAGAACGCAAATTTTAACAGAATCTTTGTGGACAATTAAATTATCTCCATTGATTATGAATGCTAATCCTCCTGAATTAGAAGAAAAGATTTAAAACTAGGGATTAAAACAATTTGCCATGTGTCCTTATAAAGTTTGAAATTTGAAAACATGATCAATGTTAAATATAAAATCCTCACTATAAGAAATATTTATACCATATTTGAGTATTTGTCACATCATCAATTTTTCTTTACAATGAAGATGTATTTACATCCACTCTGAATTAATTTTAGTCTAAATCGAAAGATCACCTGTCCAAATGATCCTTACTCCTAATTTGCAAATGTTTCTGTTGTAAAAGCCTCATTTATCTGGACCAGAAAAGTTTGGTCTAAATTTGCATTACAAAAATGTCTGTTGTACAGATTTTCATTTGGAAAAAAGAACCACCAATAACAGAAATGTGACACCCTGATTGCCAATGATTTTGAATATTCTTCAAATAGGTAAAGAGAAGGGAGAACTTTCAAATTGTACAGAGGTTTTCCAACATTTTTAATTGAACAAATAGTCAAGCTGTCTTGCACAAATTAGTAACTTTAATTAATTTTGATTAATTCTACCAAGGTGTTGTATGAAAGGAAGTTTATGCTTTGAACTCTATAAAGGAGTTCATCTGAAAAGCAGTGTCTGCCAGTGTAGAACTTGAATTTGGCTCTAATGTTTGGTTCAATTTGATTGCTTTGGTCCAACAGTTCAAGCAGGTGCACTTAAATCCTAAATCAAGTCTTTGTTTTAAACCTACCTGTGCAGGTAGTGTTATGAATGGCCATAATTGTACCATAATTGATTAAGTTACTTGTAAGTAAAGTAAGACTCAACAATATACTAAAAAGCCACAATGCCCAATTCCAACAATTCCAATGGCAAATCCACGCTTTTTGGACAATCTGCATACTAGAAACATCAAAAGCACATTTACTCTGAATAGGGAGGGTGCTATGCAAACCTGCTCAAGATATTCAAATTTTTGAAAGTGATTTCAATTAATTTCCAATTGGTGCATTGCATGCAGTAATCTTTAGTTAATTTAGAATTTCTTTCCACCAGCCTTTAAAATGCAAAAATAAGCATTAGAAATTAACAACACCACTTGATCTATTATACATGTTATTTGCAACTCAGTTTAAACATTAACAATACTTATCCAATGTTAATCAATTTCTTACTCTGATTTGTAAAATGATTAGGGCATATCCTTCAGTGTGATGGAAGGCTACATAACATGAAAGCTATTGGTACTTCATTGATTGAACAAAATTATTTCAGCAATCATCAGGTAGGTACTATTAACCCTGAAATAATTCAGCTGGCCATTATCAATCAGAGATAATTAAAATAGCTGAACTATAGAAAGAACTGTTATAATTTTCTCAAATGCTTAATTCACCTGAAATGCTACAAACAATGTGTTCATCATGAACATCACCATATCGGAAAAATTAGACTAGTAAATTAATTGCTGTGAACACCTAACCAAGGAAGGTAGGAAGAAACTCCCTCTTCAGGAGTAAAGTAACATTTTCACTTATTAAGGAAAGGCCGTCATTGAAACTTATTTCATTACACTTGTACTTGATCAACACCCAAAGAGAATCACTGCATACCATGGCAGGGTTATGGTATGGAGATCATATCCCATGAGAGACATGCAACAAAATCATAAGCATGTCCTTTCTAAGAAATTTACCAAAACACCAAGTTGTTCATAATACTGGGAATTCCCCAAAGCAGCTGATAACTGATCAAAATGGTAACTAATGAATGATGTTATTGTTGGTTTATTCACACAGCTGAACCAAGATTCCTAAAGTATTATGGAACTTACAAGGACAACACTTGTATCATTTGAAGAATGTACAACTACAGAATATCAACAACTCATACAACAATATGTAAACATTTAGAAAGGCATTTCACTAAATCATTTACTAAGTTTACAGGACAATGCAATAAAGAACCTGTTAAACTTAACAATTACATCATTTGTCCAAACTAAGCTGCTAAATTTCAACTATAAATCAATGATAATATACCACTACTTATTTCATTTGAATTTACTGAAAACACATTCGTTCAGTAAAACCATCCTTTCGTGCTTGCAGTCAGGTACAATAGTACACAATTTAATGTCCAGTGACTTTTTCTCTATTTATTGCAAAATTATTGATTGCTATTCAGTGAACTATTCAAAGACACAGATGGTTCTACTTGAGGAGGTATCCAAAACCAGATATCATAATTATATGACAGTCACTCATATATCCAATAAGGAATTCACCAGACATGTCTTAAAACGTGAAAACTCCACCAGTAGAAGAGACTAGAGTTGTAATAAGCACAAAAAAGGGGAAGCTAGATAAGATACAAGAAATGACTAGAAGGATATGTTTATGAAGTAGATGGTAGTGCAAGAGGAAACTTGTGTGGAACCCAGGCACTATTACAGATCAATGAGCTGAAAGGCTAATTTCCTACCTTAAATTCTAGAAAATACCATGTACCTTTAAATGGTGAAGGGTTATCATTTAAAGGAGAACATACTTAGGATATATTTAGATCTGTTCAAGCGCAACGATTAAATTCAGTTAAATTGCTCTAATAGAGACAACATGACCAATTATAGGAGAGAATAATACAAACAGAACTGGGTTGTAGAATTTCAAGAATGGGTTCTGTTCAAGTCTGGTTGCTTAAATATGACACTTGGAGGGAAAAAACAACAGGTGTAAATACAAGATTAATATGAACTCCTGAAAATACACAATCTTACGTTGTCAGCAAAAATATCTGCTTTTCTCACTTATTTAATTCAAACCCGAAAGATAAGGACAAACCACGAACATTTGATGTTTCAATTTCCAAATCTGTAACTTGCTAATATCTTAATTTTTCATTACATCCTTACTTTTCTTTTTTACTGTATATTTATATTGTACTTTTCCCGTCCAAAATCCTCGACCATGATGTCAACTCCAAAATTGACAAGCTTGCACCAAGCTCCTTGTTTGAATTACTAACTGGGTCACCAACCCTCCAAATTCCAGTTCCGTTCATTGACTCTGTCTCCACTACCCTTAAATGCAATGAGTTCCAGATCATTACTTTCTACCTGAACTCATTTATTATGTCCTCCATGTCTTTTGCCGATTTTTACTCCATGTTGTTTGCTCTGATGGGAGCATCATTCCTCTATTTCGCCAATCTAAACCTGTCATGATCTTGTAGACCTCTATTAAATCTTCTCTCAACCTTCCTCATTCTGAAGAGAACAATTCCTTCTTCTTTAATCTAACACTGCATTTGAAATCTCTCAAACCTGGATCAATTCTAGTAAATTTCATCTGTACCTCTCAGATCTTCTGATCCTTTTCACGATGGTGCAGTGATCAAAATTAGATCCAATATTTCAGATGTAGCTAGCCAGTGTTTTATGAAGATGCCACATTTTTGTATTCTATGCCAGAAATACAACAAGTCCTTTATTCAATCACTCTCAGTACATACACACATACAAGTAAATCAGCAGGAAGAATAAAGTTTTACACTCTTTGGATACAATGATAACACAGGACAGGTGTTTGATAACTGGTTAAATGTAGCCATCTCCTTCATTGCCTTCACTGGTAGGGGTGTTGAGATTAATAATAAGGAAGTTGCTGCAGCCATATAAAAGTTTAGTCAGACCGTACTTGGAGTATTGCATGCAGTTCTGGTTGCCCATTATAGGAAGGATGTGGAAACTGTGGAGAGGGTGCATAAGAGGTTTCCCAGGATGCTTGCTGCCTGGACTGGAGGGTATGAGCTATAAAGGATGGACAAATTTGAGTTGTTCTCCCAAGAGTGTCAAATGCTGAGGGGAGACCTGGTCGAGGTTTTTAAAATTATGACAAGCATAGATTGGGTAGACAGAATCTTGTCCCCAGGATAGAAATACCAAACACCAGAGGACATGCTTTTAAGGTTTGGGGGTGGGGTGGGGTGGGGTGGCGGGGGGGGGGGGTGGTCCGGGAAGAACTTAAAGGTGACGTGAAGGGTGAGTTTACTTTTTATGCAGAGTGGTAGGTGCCTGGAATAGGTTACCAGGGGTCATAGTGGAAGCAGGCAATTTGGTGTTCAGGAGACTTTCAGATAGACACACAAATATAAATGGAATGGAGGGATATTGAAGATACACAGGAGGAGGATATTTAGTACAAAATTGGCAGCAAGATTGGCACAACATCCTGGGCCAAATGGCCTGACCCGTGATGTATTGTTTTATGTTCTGTCTCTTAATTCTGTAATTTCCCTGCAGGTACACTTCTCTATCCACCTCTTGCTACTTGGTAGCTAAAATATTGCCTGCAGTGTCAGAGTACCCTTCTTGTTTCTCAACTCCAATCCAAACAGATTCTGTCCTTATTCTTTCAAGGGCATACTTTCACTCAAAACAGCCTCTAATACAGAGTTCTTTTTTGACACTGGAACAAACCCTGCACTTTCAATAGGCATATGCTTACAATCCTAAATTCTGTCTTGCTGCATGATAGCCAACTCTTAAAACATGATCCATAAAAATTTCAGTCTCTCCAAAGCCCTGGTGACACCTGCTCCTCTCCAAGCTCAGAAGTCCTGTGCTTGAGCTTGATCATATTCCTTCACAAGGAGGTTGAATAATATTGACATCAGACCTGTCAATCATGGAAGAACATTTGTACAAACAGGGACTATAGCAAAATCCAACCAAGTCCATCATTTCATATTTCACCTCAACAACTACAAAACACATGTTCACCTCAACAAAAGGTTTTGCTGTGATGAAGTACAAGATCCATCTTCGGCATCCTTGTATGATGCTTAACTACACTTTGACCATTTACAATTACCTTAAAAATAATAGGTACAACACTGTAATTGTTATAATTATCTACTTTTGACCATAGGACAACAAAACCTGAACACCAAATTACCTGTTTCTGAAAATTTCTGCAAACATATTAATGTAGCATTTCAAGTAAAGGACGATCTATTCATTTTTGAAATGACTGCTATGGCCTGCATTTTTTCCTCAAGTACACCTTGCCTTTTCCCTTTGTCAAATATTTTTCTCATGGAAAAATATTCTTTTAAAAATAAAGGCAAATGTTTTTAACACCAGATTTTGTTTTTCCTGAATGAGCTGTTGAATTACAAAATGGTTGAGTTCATTAATACTAACAAGCAAAAAAAGGCTGTCTGAAAAATCAGCTTTAACAAAACCAGTAAACCAAAATGAAATATAAACATAAAATACTGCAGAAAGTGGAAATCTGAAATTAAACCAGAATTTTCAAAAAATTCTCAGCATATATATTGCACTTAGGAAAGAAACCTCATGATGCAGGTTAATGGCATTTCAATGGAACAAAACCTTTAGCCCAGTTGCTGAGAAACATTCTACGAGCTTCCTTGCTGCACATTCACATTGGAAAATGGATCAATAAGATCACAGAGTTAAATGCATGGCTCAAAGATTGGTGTGGGAGAAGCAGGTTTGAATTCGTGGGATATTGGCACCAGTATTGGGGAAGAAGGGAGCTGTTCCGTTGGGATGGGCTCCACCAGAACAATGCTAGGACCAGGGTCTTGGCAACCACATAACTAAGGCTGTAGAAAGGACTTTAAAATAAATAGTAGGGGTGTGGGTAAAACATTGGAAAAGTATAGATAAAGTAAAAGGGAAGGAAAGTGCAGGAGAGGCTACTCTAGTCTCCAGAATAAAGAATAAGACAAAGTTTAGAAAGGGATAAGAATTTAACTTCAGGCAACATGGAGACAAATTTGGGAACTCTGACGAACACAGGACTGAAGGTGTTATATTTCAATGCATGCAGTATATGAAATAAGGTAGACGAGCTTATAGCCCAGTTAGAAATTGGCAGATATGACATTGTGGGCATCATGGAGTTGTGGTTGAAAAAAAGATCACAGCTAGGAGCTAAACATTCAAGGATACACATTCAATCGAAAAGACAGGCAGGTGGGCAGAGAGGGTGGGGTAGCTCTGTTGGTAACAAATGAAATCAAATCCTTAGCAAGAAGTGATATAGGATCAGAAGACCAAATCCTTGTGGGTAGAGTTCAGAAACTGCAAGGATAAAAAGACCCTGATAGGAGTTATATACAGGTCTCCAAATAATAGCCAGGATGTGGGGTACAAATTACAACAGACAGAAAAGGCATTAAGAAGGGCAATGGTACAGTGGTCATGGGGGATTTCAATATGCAGATAGATTGGGAAAATCAGGTTAGTACTGGATCCCAAGAGAAGGAATTTATAGAATGCCTATGAGATGGCTTTTTAGAGTGGCTTGTGGTCAAGCTCACTGGGGAAAAGACAATTCTGGATTTGGTGTTGTGCAATGAACCAGAGTTGATTAGGAAGCTTAAGGTAAAAGAAGCCTCAGGAGGCAGTGATCATAATATGATATAATTCACCCAGCAGTTTGAGAGGGAGAAGCTAAAATCGGATGTATCTGTATGACAGTTGAGAAAAGGTAACTACAGAGGCACAAGACAGGAGCTGGCCAAAGTTGATTGGAAGGAGACCCTGGCAGGGATGAGCATACAGCAGCAATGGCAGGAGTTTCTGGGAGTA
>JARFYF010000063.1:60997765-61008398 GCA_030265395.1 Rhina ancylostomus | reverse complement strand
GTTGTTGCTGACTATCCTCACTGATTGCAGTCTGTTGGTCAGGAAGTCAAGGATCTAGTTGCAAAGGGAGGTGTTGAGTCCTGGGTCTCAGAGTTCAGAGATGAGTTTGCTTGGAATTATAATACTGAAGGCATAGCTATTGTCAATAAACAATAGTCCAACATAGGTGTCTTTACTGTCCAGATGCTCCAGAGAGATGGTGTCTGCTATAGACCTGTTTCGGTGAAAGGCAAATTGCAGTGAATCAAAGTTGTCTGGGAGGCTGGAGTTAATGCATAACATGATCAGCCCCTCGAAGCACTTCATATCACAGCCACCGGGGAGGGGGAGGGGGTAGTTATTAATGCACATTACCTCATTTTTCTTAGGTACCAGAATGATAGTGGCCTTCTTAAAGAAGATGGGAAGCTCATATTGAAGTGGTGAGAGATTAATGTCTTTAAATACCCCCGCCAGCTGATCTGCACAGGATCTAAGGGCCCGTCCAGGGACACTATCCAGGTTAGATGCTTTCCGCAGGTTCAATCTCCAGAAGACTGATCTTATATCCACAACGGTGACTGTGGGTTCAGGTGCATTGGAGGCTGTCAGGGTGGGGCCATGACATTCCAATCCCCTTCTGTTCAAAATGTGCATAGGATGTGTTAAGTTCATTGGGAAGGGACGCGCTGTTGTCAGCAATGCTGCCCAACTTCACTTTGTAGCCTGTTATAGCATGCAAGCCTTCCCACAAATGGCTGCTGGTCTGGTATCATCTCTTGGCATCCCTGATAGCTTTATGGAGGTCATACCTCAATTTCTTGTGTAGGTCAGGGTCATCTGATTTGAATGCCACAGTCCTAGACTTCAATAGGGAGTGGACCTCCTGGTTCATCCATGGTTTCCATTCCTCTTTGGTACACAGTCCTCAACATGTTGTTGACGAAGTCCATGATGGTGGTGACAGACACAACCAGGCTGGCAGCTGAGTCTTTGGACCAGTCTACCAACACAAAGCGGTCCTGTAGAAGCTCATCTATTTCCTCAGGCTAGCACTGAACGACTTTCTGTCCTGGATCCTCCCAGACCCCCAGAAAAAACAAATACCAAATTAATATTTTGCATCAGGAATTGTGGCCAGTTGATTGTAGCTCCTATTTGACCTATATCAGTGCTGTATTATAGTTCACAATGCACAAAATGTGGTTTTGCCATACAGACTTTATTTAAAAAGTGGAAGATTGACAAAACTGAAAATTCAATGCTTTATATTGGCAACAAGTTCACAAGTACTACAAAACATCAAACTTATTCAACCTCTATACATTGATGTCTTTTGCCCAGAAATAAAATTCTTCATCATGTAGTCTCAATAGATTTACAGACATGCCTGAAATATCATGGCCAACCAATAGATGGAGACAGACACAACAGATGGCAGATGCTGGAATCTGGAGCAAAAAAAATTAAACTGCTGGAAGAACTCAGCAGGTCAGGCAGAAGCTGTGCAGGGAAATGGACTGTCGATGTTTCAGGTCCCAGATGAAGGATCTCAACCTGAAATGTTGACTGTCCATTTCCCCTCTACAGATACCACCTGACTCGCTGAGTTTCTACAGGTTTTTTTGCAATAGATAGAGGCAAATCATTTTTCATACTTAACACATTTTGTGCCAGATGCTGAGACTTATTTTTCTTTCTTCAGCATTCTCAGAATTTCTAGATTAATCCCCCAAATCAATTCAGCAACTGGATTTTAAAAAAATATGAACACTGATATCTACTTGCTTTGAAAGCATCAACTGTGATAGCAACTGGAGCTCTTCCATACACGTCAATGTAGTTCAGCAAATGGAAGAAAGATCAGCCAGCATCCCAATTCCCAGATGCAATCATAGTATGCATGTAAATGTACTTCACATAAGAACCAATCAGTCACAGCTGTGCTGCTAATCAATATACAATATGCATAGATTATATATGACACATCACGGAGGATGAGAGGCGACCTGACATGATGAGAGGCATTGATTGTGTGGAAAGTCAGAGGCTTTTTCCCAGGGCTGAAATGGTTGCCACAAGACGTCACAGATTTAAGGTGCTGGGAAGTAGATACAGAGATGTCAGGGGTAAGTTTTTTTTTTACTCAGAGTGGTGAGTGCATGGAATGGACTGCTGGCAACGGTGGTGGAGGTGGATAAGATAGGGTCTTTTAAGAGACTTTTGGATAGGTACATGGAGCTTAGAAAAAGAGGGCTATAGGTAAACCTAGTAATTTCTAAGGTAGGGACACATTCGGCACAACTTTGTGGGCCAAAGGGCCTGTATTGTGCTGTAGGTTTTCTATGTTCTATGTTTCTATCATCATGATCTGTCTTCCATGATCGCCACAATGTTGAACAGGAGACCCATCTTTCCCAGAAAGAGTCTGTGAAATTGAGATTTTTAAAGATATTGTTGGAGTTGCACATAGATGAGAAATACTTGTATCAGCACAAGCAAAAAAATAACTAAGAAATGTCCATTTTAACAAACTGAAATGCTGCAGCATCCTTTTATCTGTTTGGAGAGGAATTTCAGTTGAAACAGGATCACTAATGACCTCCACTGGTGTTAATGAAAAGTTCTAAAAACTTTATGGGAAAGTATCAATGCATGATGATAATAAATTTGTTAAAATCATTACCTCACGTTGTTCAACTTGCCTCAAAAAACTTACTGGAAACTACAGTTTTGCTTATAATTAACTTTGTTCTGTTAATTAACTGATCAAAAAAATCATGTAAATTTATGTCACAGGTGGACATTTGGTCCGCCATTTCCTCGTCAGGTAGAGCAAAAGCTTTTTAGGCCAACACCAAACACGGTACCTCAAATGTGCAGTTGAAAATTTTCAACTTGATTAGGGTCCTGCCTAATCCTTTCTGGTAGTAAGTTTCAGAGCAGATCACTCAGTGAATTTTCGTCCCTCAACTCAGCTCTAATCCTCCATTTATCATCTTTAATCCACGTCCTCCCACTGTGGAGCTCTCTAGGGTCAAAGATCTTTTCTACTTGCCTTAATTCAGGATCATATAAATTGTATACACCTCAATTAAATCGACTCAGTGAAAATTATCCCAGCTGAGTTAACTACTTCTCAAAACATATTCTAGCCCCGACAACACACATGAATTGCCTCTGCATCCTCCCTGCAATGTGATGGCAGCTTTTATGCATTTACAGCTTGAAGTTGCAACTTAACCACAGGGTCATAAGTGAAAAATCAAAAACTGCAGATGCTGGAAATCTGAATTATAAATTTGATGCTGGAAATTCTCTGGCAGGCTGTTTTTGTGATTGGAGGCCTGTGACCTCCAATCACAAGGAATCACAAGGCCTGTATCACAAGGAATGGTACTGGATATCTTGCTATTTGTTTTATAGGGTGTTGAATGTGGGTGGTATGATCAGTAAGTTTACAGATGACATTAAAATTGGTGGTGCTTTTGATAGTGAGGAGCATAGATTTGGGGTACAGAATGATATTGAACAACTGGTAAGCTGGGCAGGGCAATGACAAATGAAATTTAATACTGGTAAGTAGATGTAATTCATTTTGGGAGGTCTAATGAGGGGAGGACATGTACAATATTGGGACTCTAGGAGAGCATTGAGGAATAAAGGGACCTTAGTTTATAAGTCCAAAGATCCCCGAAGGTGGCAGCCCAAGTAGATATGGTGGTAAATAATGTATATAGGATGTTTGCCTTCATTAGCCAGGGCTTATGAATAAGAACATGGAGGTTAGCACAACTTCAAAAAACATTGGTTAGGCTACAAGCTGGAATATTGAGTGCAGTTCTAGTTGACACACTATTAGAAGGACACGATTGCACAGGAGAGGATGCAGAAGAGATTCATCAGGATGTTACTTGGGATGGAATGTTTCAATGAGGAGAAACTGAATAGACTGAATTGTCTTCTTTGAAGCAGAGAAGGTTGAGAGGGGACTGATAGAGGGATACAAAATTATGAGAGGCAAAGATATAGGGTTAATAGTGAGAAACTTTGCTATTTCAGAGTTGTCTAAGACCCAGGGGTATAAGGTTTAAGATGAAGAAAAATAAAGGGATACAAGGATTTTTTTCATCCAGAGAATGGTTGCAATCCGTAATGCACTACCTGAGAAGATAGTGGAAGCAGGTACTCTCACAACATTTAAGCAGCATCTGGATGAACATTTCAATCACCAAGGCATAGTCAGCTAAGTGCTGGTAAATGGGATTAGTTTAGATGACATTTGATGGTCAGCATGGACATGGTGGGCTCTGGAGTTTCTGTACTGTGCGACTATGGCTCTGGTCTCCACCCCAAGGAAGGAGACAGTTGAGGAGCACTCTGACATGGGGTAGACAGCAGGGAGACCTCTCAGTAATTACTACAGTTGGATGTATCTTTTTTCTTAATGATGGACTATCAGAGATCCTCTGCCATCTTCTCTTTGGTTCCCTCCACCTCCCCCACCCCATCCTCTTCTTTACAATGTAAAACACACTCCTTTTGATCAGAACTGGAAAACCTAAGAAGGGTCATTGACCCAAGTTGTTAGCTCTGTTTCTCTCTCCATGGAATGCCACTTGTCCTGCTGAGTTTTCCCACTGCTCGTTTTTAAACATCATTTCATCATCTTCATCTTCTTTAAACAACTTGGCAACTCCTAAACCAACAGAGCTGAAAAAATGTCTTAGCTTCTCTCTGAGACAGAACCAGGATTCATCTGATGAGAATGACTAGGAGATCCAGGAGCAAATCAAGTGCAAATGTAAGAAAAATCAGGGATTGGAAGCCCCATTATACCTATAAAGCTCCACAGGCCCATGATGGCTAAGGTCCAACAGAAAACCATAATCTACAGAATGGATGGTCCTGCACTCAACTATAACTGTGGCATGTGCAGATTCTTCAGCAATGTGGCAATGTCATTGTCATCTACAGCACAAACACCCATGACCTCACCCACAGAAGCATCCTTGACTCCATTCCTGAGCAAGCTATCCATTCCATCCTTGTCACCATTCATGACTGACAAGAAGTCAAAAAGACCATACACCAAAAGAAACACAGGTAGAGACAGCTGAAGTTCTAAAACTTGCTGTTGAGGAATTTTAAATGTAAATTCAGAACCTCATCACCCAGATATGGGAAGGGGAAGGCAGGCCAGGGAATCTCTGATACCCATCATCGAGAAAAAAACAAATCCAACTGCAATAATTGCAGAGAAGTCTCCCTACTGTCTACCACATGGTCAGGGTGTTCCTCAAATGCCTCATCCCTTGGCTGAAGAACTGCCCCCCCCCCAAATCAAATTATGAATGCTGTCCATTAAGATGTACATTGGGTATATTCTCAACTGTTTAAATTAAGACATTTCCATTCCAGAACCAAGGTCAACCTACCTTAGTAGTGAAGCTGCAAGACATATTCAGATGCCAAGCATCAAATCATTGTTGACTCATTCACTGAAGCATGTGAAAGGATGAAACTTGTATTTAAAATTCACAAAACAAAGGTCCATGACCAATCTGGACCTGCATTACAACACTGCCTTCTGACAGGACAGGTCGAATGACAAGACTATGGAAAATATGGACCGTATGTCAGAGCAAGAGACTACCAGGTGGACAAAGGAAAAGATTTAAAGATATTCTCAAAGTTTCCTTGATAAAGTTAAAATCCCCACCAACTTTTGGGCATTCCTTGCCTATGACCATTCCAAGTCAGAAGTTGCTCTCATCCAGCATGGAGCTCCCAAGTCCCTGCATCAGGCACACACAGAAGCCCAGCATAATCATGTGAAGGGGCATACTTTCTCCCATCTACTTGGCAGGCCAGTCATCTCCAGTACACCTCTGCCAGAGTCTCTGGATGCCACAATGACATCAATCACTTCAGAACCCACAAAACTGGAGCAAGAGCAAAACATTCTCAATCCCAAAGGGCTGCCTATGATTATTCGATACATCTCCATTCTGACCTACCTACTGTTCTTGGGACTATAAGAAGTAAACTTCCCTGCAGTGCTAAAGACTCGTGTATACCACATGAAGTGTCGTCAAATACCCTATCTGCATATACTGGTCCTCCGCAGCTTACAAACGTCTGACTTATGTATGAGCCCGAATATACAAATGAGAATTTGGGAGACCAACCGGATGGATTTGTTGGCTGCTGCACGGCTGCAGGCATCTTCTGCTATGCGGGAACTCAGTTTGCAGGAACTCAAACAGTTCACAGGTATGGGACCCCTGTTGTAACCTGGGAAGATGTGAATTTTTGCAAATTTGATCCCAGAGTTCCATACATCCTATGCACGTGCTCCTGCATAAGTTAAAACATGCATCGCTATCTGGGCTCATACTCAAAGAATTTGACAAGTATCTCGGAGGATTCATCAACCTATTTTAAGTTCCTTTTCAATCTGCGATTGCCCTCACGAGAACCTCTCCCTCTACTGTTGCACTCAGGCTCCGTCCCCTGCCAATATGCTTCATGATCCTCTAGATTTCTCGTCTCCCCAGCCATAATGACCTTCTGGCAAGTGCCCTAGTCTGCCATTTGTAAAAATACCTAACCTCTCCACAATCAAACACCGGTACTGACTTTCTCCCTGGGGTACTCAGGTCTCCCATTCCTTGCAATATTCTTCCACAAGTATGTCATCCCCAGTGTTTCCTCTGATCTGCACCCCACCCTCACCTCCTCACCTTGGCTGTGTAGTGTATTCCGCAGCATTCTCTGGCAAACTCCCCTCATTGCCATAATAGAAAATCAGATAGTAAAGGCCTTTGGGTACAACTTCAAGTACAAAACTGAAATTTGTCAGTTATACCACACATATTTTGTATACTGTGCACAGTAAAATATAGAGCCCATGGCTTCACACCAAGTTGCAACACCCCTAACCACTCCCACCTCGTAGCATGCAACACCTCTTCATTAACTTAAAATAAGAATTAAGGCCATTTATTCAAAGGAAATCCAATTATGTTGCTGACAGAGAAGAACCAACTGGATTCCAGAATATCATTATTTTAAATAAAGATCACAGCCGTGGCATTATTCAAAATTTGGTGCTACAGAGAATACAATCACTGGATGTACTGCAGAACAGAGTGTTACCAGGGAAGGAGATCGAAATTGCAGTATTATCAATCTTCAAGAATGGGTATATTCAACAAAAAAACTTCTCTCCCCACCCAACACATATATTCCTTCCAAATATTAAAAAAAGCAACATATGTAACCAAACTCTGAAATAATAATGCTAGTCACAAGTCTATAATTTGCATCTCATTTACAAATTTTGTATCATATATAGATTTACTGACAATAGAATTCAAAACTACCATCAGTACTCACAGCAAACTCTTCTGGCGTTACCTTCAGGACATCAAACACCACCGCATCAAAACTTTTCTTGGGATCATTTGAGGCTTTCTCACTGAGAGACTCAGAGCTGCTACTTCTCTACAAGAATAAGATATGCTCATGAACTGGAAACATCAACACCAAAACAGAACAAGTTCAAGTGGTTGTTACATTCAGTAATTAAGTCGTATTGATAACTTGCTTAAGGCAAGTATCGATCTCTCCAACAGGCAAGATGAAAATTATATTTCCACTTCTGAGGCTCCCTCCAACACTGCAGTCTGAGGGGAATGATAAGAAGAAAACCTGTATTGGTCATGGTTCTTTTTTTACATTGGCCACAATAAAACACCTCCAATGAGACAGCATCATTTGTATTGTCTGGAGTAAAGCCTGCATGTCAAAATTTACCCCATGGCATATTAACAACAAGCAGATTGAAAATAACATTATTCGTACCATAGTTCTCAGGCAACTCGTACATTACCATTACCAAAATATATATATTGGCGTAGAGTTTTTAAAAGAAAGTAAAAGGGAATGAAACATTAAACAGAATTCAAGATCCTCTATACTTCTCTTATTCCACTCTCCTTTTCCTCTTTTGTCTTGTTCCTTCAGTCACCTACAACCAACTCTAAAATACCTTTTCTTTCTGCTTATGGTGTCCTTGGACCATTCCAAACCTTACCTCCTCTGAATGCTCTCACTTAGCTCCAGGATGTTTTTCTGTACTAAAATTCACTTTGTAACTGTAAGTTGTGCTTTTAAAACAGGAACGAGAATAATCTAATTCAGAATAGTTCCTAAATATTTATAATACTAAAATGTTTTACAAAATATTGCAAGGATAAAGCACAGATACTGAGTGCTTTCAAAAGTTGTGTTCCACTGTTGCTTTTTCTATTGCTATTCTATTTTGCTGTTATTTTAGTGAAAATTTCAAATTTGTTTATGCTCAGTTCAAAATTTAAACAATGCAGTTATGACAAATCTTTTAGCCATAATTTGAGACACTAAACACACAGCCCCAATAAAAATCACTGGTTTTATCCTTAACCTGGTCTCGGTGATTGACTTCTTGCACATGATTAAACAATGTCAACACTTAATAATTGTGTTACTAATGGCTCTTTTCATCAGATACCTTTAAAAAGACCAGACATATTAAAAATGGAATTATTTGGAGTTGCCACTGAGCATTGTGTGAATACAGGATAATGCCTCTGCAATTGACTAGAGACTGAGGAAATAGACATATTGAATCAAATGGTTGTTCTTCACTAAATGGGTAGTGATGTTGAAGGCTCACCTATCCTGCCAAGTATACAAGCACACTCCAGGTGCAACAAGGAGTGACTGCCAACAACTGGTGTATTCATGAACAAATGGAAATGGCCATTTGGAAATGTAAATTATGTTAAACTGTCAAGGCTGGTAAATATTATCCTAGACTGCAACAATGGGACAGCTGAATATTAATTCAAATGAGTAAAATGCAAATTCATATCTTATAAAACAGACTATACACAAACAATAATCCACATACAGACCTTTTCATTCGTTTTACAGAAAGTGATGCTGCTGGCAATGCCTTCATTTATTGCCCAAGTGCCCTCCAGAAGCACACAGTGCGCCACCTTCTTGAACCACTATAGAAGGTCTCATGAAGGTGCTACCATAGTATGTTTGAGTAGGTAGTTCTAGAATTTAAACCCAGCAATAATGAAACAGCGTTACATTTCTAAGTCAGCCTGGTATGCAACTTGGAGTGGAGCTTGCAGGTGATGGTGTTCCCATGTACCTGTTGACCTTTTCCTTCCTGAAAGTGGAGATCACAGGTTTGAGAGATGCTGTCAGAATTGCATGGGTGAGTAACTGCTGTCCATTTTGTTGATGACATACATGAAGCCTTGTGTCACTGAAAAAGTGAATACACCAGTTTGAGGAAGATTTTAAAAGGGGTGGATGGGTCACCCATTAAGCAGGCTGCTTAATCCTGGATGGTGCAGAGATCGTCGTATGTTGTTGAAGTACTCATCCAGGCATGCAGACAGCTTTCCATTACAATCCTAACTTGCGATTTTTTTGGAAAAGGAACAAATCAGGAAAGGATGGAAATAGTGGGGGACTACAGGTCAGAAGTAAAGGAGAAAATTGTTTAACAAAAAAAAAGCTGTTGTTGGAAAAGAAATAGAAACTGTAAGACAATAAATCTCAAGGACCTCTTGATCCTGCATCCTACTATTTTGAAAGTGGTGGCCATGAAGTGGATGCACCAGTTGTCATCCAGAATAATTCCCGTAGATTGGAAGGTAACAAATATAACCTCACTATTTCAGAAAGGATGGAGAGAGAAAGCAGAGAACTATAGGCCAGTTAACCTGACAGTGGTGGAGAAAATGCTTGAATTTATTTTCAAGGAAGTGACAACAGGCACTTGGAAAACAATAATAGGATTGGGCAGAGTCATCATGAAATTAGGAAGGAGGAATCATGTACGAAATCTGTTGGAGCTTTTTTGACATTGCAACTAAAACAAATACAGGTAACTAGCAGAACAAATAGAATGATATAGTTTATTTGGACTTTTAGAATGCCTCAATAAAGTCTCACACAAGTGATTAATAAACATTATTAGTGCACACACCATTGGCAGTAACTTTCTGTTCTGGATTGAGTATTGGTTAACGGACAGCAGACAGAAAAGAAACAACAGGGTAATTTTGGGTTGGGAAGCAATGAGGAGCGGGATGCCAGAGAGATTACTGCTGGTATCCAGCTGTTCACAATTTATATCAAGAATTTAGGTGAGAGGAGCACGTCTATTAACGCCATGATTCCTGATTATAAAAAACCTGGTACTATTTAAGGCAGTGAAGAAGCTTCAGAGTATATGGACAGGTTAGATGAATGGGTAAGAATATAGCAGAAGGAATGTTATCGTGGAAGAATGTGGGATTTTCCACTTTGATAGAAAAACATAGAAAGGCAGAATATAGTGTAAATGGTGAAAGATTCAATAGTAGTGGTGTTCAGAGGAACTTGGGTGTCCTTAAACACGAATCCATGAAAATTAATGTGCACACTCAGCAAGTAACTGGGAAGACAAATGGAATGTTGGTCATTATCACAAGAGGATTTGACTACGAGATGTCTTGCTCTAATTGCAAAGTGCAGTTAGACTCTATCTGGAACACTCTTTCAAAGGAAGGGTATACTTGAGATATGAGTGCAACATAGG
>JARFYF010000063.1:60869708-60880117 GCA_030265395.1 Rhina ancylostomus | reverse complement strand
GTGTGTGTGTGTGTGTGTGTGCGTGTGTGTGTGTGTGTGTGTGTGTGTGTGTGTGTGTGTGTGTGTGTGTGTGTGAGAGAGAGAGAGAGAGTGAGAGAAAGAGAGAGAGAGAGTGTGTGTGTGTGAGAGAACGGGACAGGTTTGTTGCTCCAGCTTCTACCATTGGCCTTTCTCATACATTTTCTTAAATATTTTGGAAATATTGGCATGTGCCTTTGCTATTAATTTTAGGAGATGGTGACAGTTCACTTTGCTCTCAACCTTCCTGACTTCTTCTGCATCTCCCTGCATCTGATTTCTTGCTCCAGCACACTCATTCTTATCTTTTGCTGTCACTGATATCTCTGTCCACCCAGTTCATCCACATCCTTTGAGCCCCTCAATCCTCTTAGCTCTCCTAACCTTTTCTTTTATTTCCAAGCCCATCTCCCCATTTTTTGTCAGCACAATTCCTGCAGCACCACCACACTGTGGCCCACCCCAGCTCCACCATTTCATGTGCTTGCTCCAGCTCCTGCTGTCCTCTCAATGGTAACAGTCTCCTTTCTACCGTCATCTCATTTCTGATTCCAGCCCTCCTCGATGATTTTTGTGTGTTCCTTCTGAAGTCCTATGAGAAATGACTTTGTTTTCTTTCAGGTTACATTTTTTAAATCATCTTTAACTTCCTCAGTATCCTGGCTTTATCCCAACTGCCTCTTACTCCCAGCATGTCCTCCATTGTTCTCTTCTGACTGGATCATATCCAATCCTGTCACATCTCTCACTCCCTGGCTACAATGCTTCTGCAGATTTCCACTGGTCTTTTCTCCTTTCTGCTGCAGAAACACCAGGGAGAAGTTGGGGTAATGGAGTGCTGGAATCAGAGGGCAAAGGGAAAAAGCATTTGAGGACATGGAGAAACATAGAAAGTTACATCTGTGCAGGAGCCGACAAATGGTAAGGAGATTACAATCAGAGAGAAAGATGGACATACTAGAAGAGAAAGACAGAAAGACAGAAATTAAGGAGAAAAATGCAGAAAAGAGGACAGTACAGGATATAGAAAGAAAGAGAACAATGGGATAGTGGAAGCATGACTGACTGATTAAGGACCTCGGAAGTGGATCATTGGAGAGGGACACTGCAGGACAGAGAAAATATGGCATTCCTCAAGGAGAGAGAAAGACGGGAAGACTGAAAGGAAGATCAGTTGAGGAATTGTGTGCTAACTGGAAGTTACAACATTATAGAGACCTAAGGTATACAAAAGAGAATAGATAATCTTGAGGAAGAAAAATGCAGAGATGCCATGGATGTTCATTAAAGAAGACATGAAGATCAGTAATGAAAATATCAAGACACAGTGGTGCAACTAGTAGAGTCATTGTCAGGTTCAATCCTGACTTTGGGTGCTGTCTGTGTGGAATTAGCACATTATCCTTGTGACCACATGGGTTTCCTACAAGTGCTCTGGTTTCCTCCCATATCCCAAAGGCATGCAGTTTGATAGGTTAGTTGATCACTGTAGTTTGCCCCTAGTGTGTGTAGCTGAATGGTAGAACCTGCAGGAAGTTGAGAGAATAAAACAGGATTAGTGAAAAAAATGGGTGGTTAATGATCAGTACACACTTGGTGGGCTGAAGGGTCTGTTTCCATGAATGAATTCACCGCATTCAGTACCACAGGAAATTTGCCAATAACTAGCAAGTTTATTTTGGGCAATCTCCTTGCATCTGACAGGCCAGAATACAAATACTTTCCAAAATGTTTTTTCTTCAATGTGTATTTTTGCCAAACCATTTGGAAAGTACACATCCATTCCTTCATTCCCTCATATCACAAAAAAATCATTTTGATTCATGAGTCAGAATAATCATTAAATAATTTTGCTTTAACGTGGAAATAAAGTCAAATGTAGAGTTGCAAAAATAAAAACAGAGAGTGCTGGAAATACTCAGCAGGTCAGGCAGTATCTGGTTCCCTTATACGATGACATGCACTCCCGACCTCACAATCTACCTTGTTATGACCTTGTACCTCATTGTCTATCTGAAATGCACTTCCCTGTAGCTGTGACACTTTACTCTGTATTCTGTGATTGTTTTTACCTGTACTACCTCACTGCACTCTGTACTAACTCAATGTATCTGCACTGTGTAATGAATTGATCTGTATGAATGGTATGCAAGACAAGCTTTTCACTGTACCTCAGTATGAGTGACAATAATAAACCAATACCAATACCAATCTGCGGAAAAAGAAACAGAATTGACATTTCAGGTCCAAGACCCTTCAATAGAACCCAAAGTATTAATTCTGATTCTCTTTCCACAGATGCTACCTGAGCTGTTGAATATTTCCAGCACTTTCTGTTTTTATTTCAGATTTTGTTGTTGATTTAGAGTTGAAGAAAGTTGACTGTTTTGCATTCTTGTCAGTCAACAGAGGAGTGAACAGGAATCTCCCACTAAAATCTATCACAAGCAAAAGCTACGGTAAAGAACACAAGATGGTGCTATAATACCAGAAGGAGTTGATTTTATCAAAAGAAACTGCAGATACTGGAAACATAAAACAAAAATAAAAAATGCAAGAAGTACAGTGTTGATGGCGAGAACATTCTCATCTTAATTTAGAAATGCTCTTCAACAGATTATTTTCTGGTTCCCCAGATCACCTTTGATCAGCATAAGATCAAGTCAAAACTTGGTAGCCAAGTTGACTCATTCTTGGATTATTCTTTTCCCTTCGAACTATTCATCATCTTCAAAAAAAAAAGATCTGGCCACAGATACAAAAATTCCATGTCAGAAGAACAGTGGAATGAAACTGAAACCCAGTTTCTGGAGGAACACCACATCATCCTCTCTATTGATGATTTTTCACCATTACCTTTCATCATCAAATAGCCAGAGCTGAAAGATTGTTGCTCGAGTGGATCATGGATATAATGATGCAATCCATTAGGACCCTTAACTGAGAACATCACTTGTGCTATTTATATGATAATGTAACTAATTCAATTCAATGTGTGCAAGTAGTCATCTTCCCAGAAATCAAAACCACCACCAGGCTGCAGAAGAAGACAGAATATCTTCAGACTTCCCCTTCACCTCAGACCAATGTGTCAAAAATGCTTTTTGAACCTATGTTCAAATTCCACAAAAGTGGTGTGAAGCAATGATTATTGCTCTGCCAAAACCAGGGAAACCAGCCAGTCATCCTGAGAGAGGCAGCCATATGCTGTTGCTCTGCATAATTGTTTTCTTTCGAAAATATAATTAATTTGTAAAATTAGCAATTTATAATACAGTATGTCACCATTCACAGGACAGTGCATTGTATTTGCACGCATCAGTTTTACTTCACATGACATTCTATTAGCAAAATTTCCAAGTGGTTTTTACATGAGTCTTGTCCCTCAGTTTAAGAGGACCTTAAACTGCACCAAGCTCCAGTGTATCGCTCAGCATGTAGACCTAGACACCAGAGTTCATCCTCCAAAGGCTATCCAGAATAAACATTGAACCTCCAACAAACAATAATGCCTTTTTGTTTTGAACTGCACATAAAATATAGATGGCTCCAAATCAGATCTAGCAGTCCCAGGCAACTGATTCTTATGGAATATGACTGAGGTAACTCTGATCAAACTATGGACCACATCACACAACACCTTGCCCTCTATACAAGTTTCTGCAAGAACACCGGACTGGATACTTAGCTTTAACTGGATTTATAGTTGGTGCTCTGTCAGCCATGCGAAAGAAGGTAATACCCTAATCATTTTTTGCCTGAGCCCCCCTATATTCTCTGTATGAGGGTATCTCCAACCCCATACCCTGTGGCATCCTCTCCCCAACCCCACATAACCTTCGCTCCAATTCACTTGCTATAGATTTCTGCGATAGCGTTACATCACAGGGGAAAGGACAGTTCTGCTGTGTACAGGGCCTAGGGCCTAATGAATGGCCGAATGTTATAGTGCCTTCCTTTTGCTAATCCAAGTTGCTGGAGGCTATTGTCCCATGCATAGCATGGGGATCTCTGATCTGAAAGATCCTGGGGATTTAAGGTAGATTCCTTCTTTTTTTCTAAAACATGCCAATGAATTCTGCATTGGCTAGAAATATTAACCCTTCTTCTCTCTCTGTAACTGCTCTCTGATTGCTGAGCAGTTTCTGGTTTTATTTCTGGTTACTAATGTCCGCAGTATTTTGCTTTTAGATTGGGCAAAAATGCACTGTGTACTCACAGCAGTTTTGCTTCAGACTAGTGGTATTTACCCCAAAGAAGTCCTGAATCTGCTGGGAAAACTGCAATGGCTACTTGCTGACTGCACTCCAATGTTGGGCTCCCTGTGGAAGTCTAGAGCAGAGCATGAACTTGTTGCAGTTCCCCACAACTTATGGTAAGAAATCTATTCATTGAATATGTGTCAGTTAGATATTCCATTGGACCGCTGGGATCATTTATTTGAATGGAGATGAATAGCTGTGAGAGAGAAGGGTAGTATAAGGAGTTTTTAAGATTGAGTTTGTTTTAGTAGTTTTACTTATTTAAAAGTGTTTAGAAATGTTTCACATGATTTGAACATTACACTTCTTAAATGTGAAGTATTTTTTTATTGCTTAATTGATTTTTAAAACAGTTTTGGGATGTTTCTGAATGTCAGGGATAGTTTTGACAGTAATGAAAGCCTGGGAGTCTGGTTTTGCTGACTGTCAGTTTCTTTCAGCTGTTTTGTGAGGAGGACTTGTTCCAGTCCCCAACCACATCATGGGATTACATCACCGCTTTGCATTGGAACATCCAGTCAACATTGCCAGACCTGGGAATCCATAGCTGGGCCGTTTGTCAACAGCAAGTGCAGCCAATTCACTGCTGACAGCAGGCTCTTCCTCCTGTTGCCAAGAAATTAATGCATTGTGTTATTATCTCAAACTTTATTCTGAATTGGCACAGAACAATGTTCCTGTTAGAAACAGAGGAGACTGCAAAACCCGCACTAGAAAATTACATACTCTCTTCAATATTTTCTATGTACAATATACTCAAATGAGAGAAACTAGTGAAAGAATGAAATGTTAAAGAGAATATAATCAACATACACAAATTCCCTTTACTAATTTTTCCCATGCTATGTGTCCCAAAACAATTCAAATTTTCTGAAGGGAAAGAACTGGCAGAAGAAGCAGATTCTCAGTGGCACTGTAAATGTTTTTTGTGAACTTAGCCTGACTACTGGATCAATCCCAGCTGGACCAGAGTACATGTGAAAGCTATGGGTCATGAATAAAAATATCAGGTTATCAATTCAGTTTGGCCGTGGTCAGGTTAAGTTTTAATTTTAGACCAGAGTGGACTTCAACAGTGGTAGCATGTTTAAGACAGTAATGAGGTTACTCAGTCAAAACACATTATAAATACATACACTGGATTTTATAAAGGAAAAAAGTTGACTTAAGAATTTAGGACAAAAGATTAACTAAATGAACTCAGACTGATCCACAAGGTGCTAAAATAAGAAAAATCACAATGGAGACAAGGGATATGGAGAGAGAGTGGGAAAATGGTGTTGGGGCCCAGATTCGCCCAATTTACTGAATGGTGCAACAGGCTGAAGGGACAAATTGGCCTCTGCCTGTCCTGCTTCTGATGATCTTTTGCTCTTAAATTTTAAATTTTATTTACAGCGTGGTAACAGGCCCGTCCAGCCCAACGAGTCCGCACCGCCCATTTTAAACCCCAAATTAACCTACCCCTACGTCTTTGGAATTATGAACATCTTGTAAAGAAAATAATGAAGAGGTAAAAGGTCTACCTTCTTGTTTATAAATTACATTACAATTCTTGTGGTTGTCATATCTCTGATCCAAATCTAAACGGTAAAATTAGCCCACTGGAACTGCCTGTCACTTTAATTTGTCATTCCATTTCCACAGACTTTCCTGTCAATGGCCATTGAATCAAATTCAATGGAAGTTCAAGCAATAAACACATCATCTTCTGAATGGGTCTTTGGGACTATAGTGTTCAACAATAGTGAGTATTTACAGCACTTTATGTTTTTATTTCAGATTTTAAACATACACAATACTTCCTTTTGTTAATTTCAAATCATAATTCAGCCTACCCCACTAACACTCTCTACATTAGTGAAGGACAGGAAGGAATGTCATGGGTCTGGGTTCAAAGTGATGTTATGGGGAGAGAGACCAGAAGGATTGGGGGAAAGAACCAAGGCATCAGGGGGCACTGGGACATCAAGCCTTGTGTTGAGTCATTCATATTGGGAGAGAGTGTCCGGTGTGGTGGGGGGCATGGGGATTGGTTCTGGGCTGCTGGGGATGTTGAGGACCAGAATCACAATCTGGGTGTATTAGGAGATGGTTGGTTTAGCAATCATGAGGTTTGCAGAGAGTGAGCTAGAGACTGGGTGGCGGTGGTAGTCCAGGAGGGGTTAGCAAGGTTTTGGCTAAAAAATCAGTGTGGGAGGGAGTGGCTGTGCCATTGGATGTGGGATCATCAGGGTCACAACATGGAAAACTTTGGAAGTTATGAGGATGAGTTGCTGGGAAGGTGCTTTTGGGGCCTGAGGTTCAGCTATCATGAGTGATTAATATGTTACTTACCTGAGGTGGGCTCCCAGCACTGGACTCACAGCATGCTCAGGCACCTCCCCTTTAAGTAATGAAGCAGTATGCTCCTTCATGAGAGGTCCACATCATTTGTAAGTGTGGACTGAAATCACAGGTCCTGTCCAGGTGTGTGTTCCACACTGTCACACATTGTTGGGCTCCTCACTATGGCTGAATATGAAATGAGACATATTATTATGCCACATACATTCTGATTTTCAGTGTTTTCATGGTATTTCACCACTCCCATTTTCTTCATGCCAAGCTGAATAAGACCTGTTTATTCTCACCTTCTGTTGTATGTCATTTAACCAATTCTCTCCGCATGCTGACAGAGCCGATGCCCAATTGGATCCCCCCAAAAATTATGCAATTGACTAAAATTGAGTCAAAACAGAGTTAAGGTGGCTTGCAACAAGAATTGTGTGCAAAAACCCACTTGCTTGGTTCCAGATGGATGTACATGTAAAGCATACAACTGCTGCACTTGGACTGGGAAGAACATTAAAGGAAGTCTCCCAATGCCATGTGCAATGTAGCTGTATAAAACAACTCCATGGAGGGAGGGAAATATGGGGGAGGAGGGCCACCACGATCTTCTGTGTGTCTGGCCTGATTGAGTCACAAAGCAAGTGGCCCCCAAACCCATTGGGGAATGACCAAGGGGGAGCAGAATGTGCAGTGTGGCACTCCAATGTGCTCAATATAAAAAGGTTGCAATCAGTGATGGAACAGCAGGGGATGAGGGTTTCTTCATTCTGGACATTGAAAACTGATGCTGGCACAGACAATTTTAGTTCATTGTGGTCCTTTGGTTTTTCAGAGTTTTCAACAATGTTTGTTGGTTGTGCCCAACAAATCCTATTTATGTTGGTGGGGCAGGAAACTGTAATATGAAACTTGTGATGTTATGAGGTGCATGAATAAAGCTGGGAAAATGTCAACTCTGCCAAGGTGAATTAAGTATGGAAATGGCCAGATCAGTTTCACATTTGCAAGATTTTCAACTAGAAATAATCACTAATACAGTTTAACCTGAGTTAAATTGCTTTTATGCATACTCTGCAGATGGAAAATGGAAGTTTAATTTCTAAGCTATAGCACCTGCCTAGTCATTTTTCTAAGTGTCCTCTTACACCATATCCTTAACAGCAAAAATTGTACACTCTAGCTCCTTATTAATATTTTGTTTTGTTTTTAATTTAGCATTCCTAAATAATCCTTAAAACTTCTCAGTTTTATCTGCTTATTTCCAATGAACAAAAGGCATTGCATCATAGTTTCAATGTTTCACTTAACCAGTTCCAGCATTTTGCCAACAACGGATGTCAGTCTAACCTGTCTTCAGATCTCTCTTTTCTCTGATCCCTCTCACTGAAATAGCGGATGTAATGTTTCTACTTCCAATCCGTGTGCATTCATTATTCAAGTATCCAGGAAATTTCAGAAGATTATCACTAACGCATTCACTATTTCTGCAGGCTCCTCTTTTCAAATTTGCTGGGTTTTAGTTCCCTCAATTTTCTCATTTCAAGTCTGTTTAGAAAAATTAACTCAAGTTCCTCATTTCATTGGTGCCTTAGTTTCCTTCTATTTCTGCTGCACTTATTTCATCCTCTCTAAAGAAGACCCATGCAAAGTATTGATTTAATATTTCAGCTTTTTCCCATTATATCTCTTCCCTCTGCCTCTGCATGCAAAATGATTTAATCATAGAATTATTACTTAAAAAAGGAGACCTCTCATCCCATCAAATCCATAATGGCTCTCTGAAGAGTGATCCACTGAGCCCTGGTTAATAACTGTTGTGTTGTATGATGCACGCTTGCACAAATTGTTTTTTTATTATTAATTTTTTTCTCCTTAGTATCTCACAATAATATAGTCTTTAAAATATTAATCTATTCTATCCAATATGGATTTGATGTTATGGCAGCTTTCAGTGAGTTTTGGATATCTACAGTGCAGATCCTGTTGATCTGAGGACTGTCAAATGGTACAGAAACACAGGAAAAAAATCTTTGGAAGATCATTTACTGATTCTCAATAGCAAAGGTGATTAAAGTAGCAAAAATATGCATCAAAGAGGTAAAATTACCTCTTTTCGACCAATTAAGATAGGTTTACAAATGCTTGACTCAGGCATATGCGGTCTGATAGGACATTGAAATGTATTGATCAGGATTCCAGTACTTCCAAGAAAAATTGATGCATTTCGGTGCATTTTTCAGTTAGAAATGTGCAATGGTCGAGCACAAAGTAATTTATTATGGAATGGTTTAAATGAAATTCAGTAAAACTCTTAATCCACTATTCAACTATTCAGAAATCCCAATGGTTCAGTATTTGACTCATGGGGGGATGTTTCCCATGCTCCCTTCAAACAAACCAAGTCCCCAATTCCTGCGATCCCCTGAAACACACCAGGGCCCTTGTTCTGGCACACCCCTGAAACTTAGTGGGTTCACCGGAAAAATTATGATAATGCTGTGTAACATCAAAAAAACTGAATTAAAAGTGGGTTGGGGTATTAAAAGGATATCCAATAATTTGGAAGATCTGCCAGTCCAGCACCACCAAAGTTCCAAGCATGCCAGATTATCTGAGTTTTATTGGTTACTATGAATCATGTCATTCCTGAGTTTTAAACCAGACAGCTGGCCTACATTAAAGTGGATGGCATGATGGAGCTTTTTTATGAAGATGACTGGGGTTCACTACCTAAGGTTATGAGTGATCATTTTGATTTGTGGTCCATCTGCCCCAGTGGCAAAGGATCTGAGTTCTCATTGTACTCCATGCCCATAGATCCAGGCACAACGCGCAGTGTTTGGCTCACTCAGTCACCGCCAACTCACCACTTTTCCAGGGTGCCTTCCTGAGCAACATCAGAAAACCCACACCTGCCCTTTTACCTTCCCACTGCCTGTGACACAGGGCACTCCTTCCAGGTGATGGAGTGTTGTACTTCTTTCCACTTAGTGTACCTTATGCATGGGGTCTCCACAGATTGGGTGACTGCAATGCCAAACACCTCCGTTTTATCCATAAGCATGACCCTAAGCTCCCAGATGCCTACCACCAACTATCCACACCACTTACTATCTGACCTCGCTGTTCCAGTGAAGACAATTATAGGCACATTATAGCCTTTGAGACTCAACAGTGAAGTTCAAATACCTGTAATGGTGTAACAAAGACAGAGGTCAGCTTGGGAGTGACAGCAACTGCAAACTGAGGGTGACCCTTGGGAACTGAAAGGAGGTTTCCTGCAAAGCTCATCTAATCTACTTTTGGTTTCTCCAACATAGTAGAGATCACATCGTGAACACTGGATGTAGGACACAAAACTGGAGAAAAATGCCAGTGAATCGCTGTGTTATCTGGAAGGAATGTTTGGGTGCCTGGATGGTAGAAAGGGAGGAGGTGAAAGGACAAGTACTGCATCTCCTGCAATTGTGTGGGGAAGTGCTGTGAGAAGGCGAATGGTTAATACTTCAGGATGAAAGAGAACCAGGGAGTTGTGGAGGGAATAGTGCAGGAGCAGGGGAAGGGAATGATGTATCTGGTGGCGGTGTCTCATTGAAGGTGGCAGAAACTATGGAGAATGATCTGTTGAACGTGGAGGCTGGTGGGGTGGGAGATGAGGATGGGGGGAATGCTGTCCTTGCTCTGAGTTGGAGAAGTAAAGGTGAGAAAAGAAGGTCAGGGAATGGAGCAAACATGTTTGGAAGCCATGCCAACTATGGTAGACTTGGTTAAGGGAAAAGGAAGACACCTCAGAAA
>JARFYF010000063.1:60849285-60865086 GCA_030265395.1 Rhina ancylostomus | reverse complement strand
TACAAGTCACAAAGGGATAACAAGGTCGTGTTCATGGGCTCATGGACTGTTCAGAAATCTGATGCTGGAGGGGAAGAAGCTGTTCCTAAATCATTGAGTGTGGGTCTTCAGGCTTCTGTACCTCCTCTCCAATGGTAGTAATGTGAAGAAGGCATGTCCCGGATGGTGAGAATCATTAGTGATGGATGCTGCCTTCTTGATACACCATATCTTTCATACAAGTCTGAAAAATAAAATTCTCCAACTACAAACCAAGTCATCTTCTCCACACTACAGTCTTTCACACCAATATAGTGCACCAATAATTGTCTGGGAGAGTCCAGACAATGCATTAAGTCCACTTTGCAGGTTCATCTGCACTGATTATTCCCTGACCTATAATATAATGGTTCCCTGGTGAATGGTTCCCTGACCTATAATATAATGGCTTGATACAAGTTCTCTGTATTTTTTGATGAGCGGCCCTTCATAAACAATTATGACCTCTGCCTAAAGCGTGTCCTACTTGGATCAGCTCCACCCTTGAGGTCCAAACACTTGAGAGGTGTGGAAAGAGAGGTTGCCATTAAAGACTGAGGCAAAAAGTTGTTAAGTACCTCAGCCTTTTCCTTATCCTCAGTCACTAGGTTTCCGCTACTATCCAGTAGAGGATGGAGGTTCTCCTTGGCCCTCCTTCTATTGCTACTGCGTTTGTAAAAGTACTTTTTATTGTCTTTTATGGCAGTGGTCAGATTTAGTTCCACCTGTGCCTTCGTCTTTCTAACTTTCTCTCTACATAACCTAACATCCTTGTACTTTTCATGGGGTGACAGTCCCTTCTTCCACAGGTTACAGATTCTCTTTTTCCCTGAGTTCGAGTGCAAAATGACAGACTTTCTATGAAAGGACAAGTACAAGGAAAAGACGTGAATGTTTAACAGATGCCGGAGCCTCTGTTTCAACTATTAGGCAAGATGAGTTACCTAATGCGCCGCTATAAGGACAGCAATGCTTAGTGGTAGAGATAGATAATACTCCTCAATTAAATCCTTTACCCATCGCTATCGGGCTCCCGAGCGATCACCACTCATTCCCACTTTACCATTGAAACTGTTGGGAAAGGGTAGCCTTTGCAAATGGGGATGTACTATTTACTGCCAACCAGAAGAGGTATTTTTCGAGGTCCCAGCTCACGTGAACGTCATTTCTTGTTTAGAATTTGAAGAGAAGCCTATACAAATGATGATTACCACAAGGGTCCAGGAGCAGTTTGATCAGATAGTCATATTGCACGGATACAGGCCCTTCGGCCCAACAAGTCCATGCCGACCACGGTGCCCACCCATCTAGTCCCAATTTCCTGCGTTCAGCCCAAATCCCTCAGAGACCCACCCTGCATGTACTTATCTAAGTGCTTCTTAAATGATACCATTGTACCTGCCTCAACCACCTCCTCCGGCAGCTCGTTCCACCCTGTACTCACCACCCTGTGCATGAAAAAGATTTTGGATTATCTCTGGGCAGCACATCCCAACCATGTCAAGAAAGTCATGTCAGCTCCCCCAGTTAAAATTTTAACTAAAACCAAATGTTAAACGGATTAATCCTTGTGGATTAAGCAGAGAGGGAGAGTCAGACTGCTTAGATCCCTACTCCACTGCAGGAGCTGTAGTGCCTTTCACTCTCCCTGTTTGGAACCCATGAGGGTCTTGCAGGGGTTTGTATCTATCTGAACACTGAGCAAAATATGGAGGGGTGATGAATGAGGAAAAGTACCCAAGTAACTCTGATCAGATTCCCCACCTCCTGTGCCCTCTCAAACTCTTAACCCTTTTATGGTTGTCCTGCACTTCTCTGGTGGCAGTGAGTGACTGCAGATTATTGGGGCACTGAGCAATGTATCAGCTAACCTAGTCAAGCTGGCAGTCCTTGTGTGCAGTACCTTGGAGAGGGTCTGCAAACATGTGTGAGTGATGGATTTGATGCTCACCATGGTTAGCTGCACTTTCCATTGCAACAACCTGCAACATCCCAATGCTGAAGAGAGGCTCTTTCTATCTCTCTGCAAATGTACAAACTGCTGATAAGATCCCTGTTTGAACCTCACACATTCTTTGCTGTTGCCCCCTTAGTACTTTGTTTGTTAAAGACTCCAGGGTAGAGCAGCAGCATCACAGGCACATGGCATGACGTAAGCAGCATTCACAAGAATAACATAAATTAAACATAAATTATACGTAGTTTTTACCAGAAAAAAAACACAAGCAGAACAAAAAAGAAGTCCATTTTAGTGCAAAGTGACCAGAGTGCTGCTAAAATGTAGTGGTGATTAGGTTTTGCCGGTTGGTTAAAGAACTGAATGGTTGACAGGAAGTAGCTGATGGTGTGGAATGTGGTTAATGGAAGTAGCTCTTGAACCTGGTGGAGTGGGACTTCAGACTTCTATACCTCCTGCCTGATGGTAGCTGGGAAAAGATGGCATGGCCTGGATGGTGGGGATCTTTGATGATGGAGGTTGGCTTCTTGGGGCAGTGCCTCCTGTGGATACTACCGATGGTGGGGAGGGAAGTGCCCGTGATGTACTGGGCTGAGTCTACTAGTCTCCGCAGCTTCTTATGTTCCTGCACATTCGAATTGCTTTACCAGGCCATGATGCAACCAGTCAGGATACTTTCAACAGTGCATCTGTAGAAGTTTGTTGGAGTGTTCAGTGACAAGTTGAACCTCCTTAACCTCCTAAGAAAGATTCTGGCGTGCTTTCCTTTTGGTTGTATCTATTCACTGGGCCCAGGACAGGTCATCCAATATGTTAACGCCCAGGAACTTAAAGCTGTTGACTCTCTCCATCACTGATCCCCCAGTGTAGACTGGTGCATGTCCGCCCTCCTTCTCCTTCCTGAAGTCAACATCAGCTCCTTAGTTTTACTGATGCTGAGTGAGAGGTTGTTGTACACCACTCAACAAGATGTCCCATCTCGCTCCGGTAAGCTGACTCATCACCACCTGAAGCTGAGTAACTTCCGTGACGGTTCACCCTTAAAGTGAGCACCCTTTAGCGAGGAGCTTTTATTCTATGGGGCAGTGAAGGCTTTATGGTACTGAACTGCCAAAGCATCATTACTTCAGGTTGTTTATCATGATGGTTATTTTTCATTCACTGCTGACTTCACATTCTTGGCTGAATGAAATCAAAGTCCATCACTGGGCCCCCATTGACCCATAAATCTGTCATTGAGCCCCCATCTCCTCAACTTTGATGCCGTGGGTGTCATCTTGCCATTTTTCTCCAGGACTTCCCATCTCCATACCTGAGAGTTGCAAGATGACTGGACACGTTATCATTGGTTTCTGCTTCTCCCGGGTGTCTGTACTCTCTCCAAGCTGACTGAGAGTGAGGGTGCATCCGCTGCAAGTACGGATGGAGGAAATTTGCTGAAAGTGACTTTGAGAAGCATGACTTCACATAAAGGCAAGGCTGACTGGACACACGGGAATACGAGGGGTGATGATGTGATGCACTGGAATGGAGTAAAGAGGGCAGGTTTAGGATACAAGTGAACATTGTGCTTGCCTCACTTTTCCAGATTTAATGAGATTATTAAATTGCTTGAGGCACTGAATCCAAGAGCGGGGCACCAGCTTCCTCCTGACCACAGCAGACATTTACCTCAAATGAGAAAGGAATATGATGTCCTTGGGCGCCCTGCATGACTGGGTGATAGATCACTGAAGTGAAGTGGAGCTGACACTTTAATAATCTATTTTCTTCTCCAACTATTGTGAATCCAACTCAAAAATCCATCAATGTCATCCTTTAAACAGTGGAGCTGTGCACACTGTCACATTACCTGTTCACCCTAATCTGTAGGGTAACCCATACAAATATGAGAATGCTGTAACTCCATTCAAGGGGTTATGACAAAGGTTCTGTGGAAAACTTCAGTTTCTCTGAGCATGTTGATTAGCTTAATTTTAGCCAGTGACAGCACAATGGTATGAAATCCAGCAAATAGAGGTGAAGGCTGCGACCTGTGATTGGCTAGGTTGCTGCTTTCATTCTGCTGCTGATTCCAACCACTGTTGATATCCTTGGGGTTACTATTGACCAGAAACTGAACTGGAATAACCACATGCACAATGTGGCTACAAGAGCAGGCTAGAGGCTAGGAGTCCTGTGGCGAGCAACTCACCTCCTAACTCCCCAGATCATGTTCACCATCTACAAGGCTCAAGTCAGGAGTGTGATGGAATAGCCTCCACTTGCCTGGATGAGTGCAGCCTCAATAACATTAAAGAAACCCATCTACAACCATTCACTCACTCCACAGTAGCAGCAGTTTGTACCATCAACAGGACACACTGCAGCAACTCACAAGACTCTGTGTACAACACCTTCCAAACCCATTATTTCTACCAGCTAGAAGGACAAGGACAACAAAAGTATGGGAGCACCACCTGCCCTCCCAGTCACACACCATTCCTTCACCGTCGCTGGAAATCCTGGGACTCCCTCCCTAACAGCACTGTGGGTGTACCCACACCTTAAGGGCTGCAGCAGTTCAAGAAGGTAGCTCGCTACTACCACCTTCTCAAGGGCAATTAGGGATGGGCAACTAAATGCTGGCTCAGCCTGCAAAGCTCACGTCTCTTGAATGAATAAAAAAAAGTGCAATGTGAAAGTAATGGGAGGCTCATCACCAACAGCTCAAACAGGAAGAGTTTGTTGGAGCTTGTATGTCTTGGAACTTAAATATTATATGGGAGAGAAAAGGCTGAGATTTAAAAGGACAGAATTGGTGTTGGACCAAGCAATCTGCTTCATCAACAGCCTTATTATCCATCATCCTTGCAATCGTAGTGCAAGTCTTCACCAGGTTCCTCAGTGTTGAAGAGCTGCTCCCTGAGACCCAAGAGGCACAATGGTTCTATCTTCACTCGCCATCAATTGTTAGAGAAATGCAGGGAGCAGTGCCAACCAGTATACACACCCTTCTCCCATCTCATTAAACCGTGACTTGTCAATCATGTGGAATATACTTCTCAAGTTTGACGAGCTACAGAGATCCATCGCCATCTTACACCTACTACGCGATGGCAAGCAAGCCTTGACCTCAACCAACAGATCTATAACAGACATTCTCAGAGCAGACTGGTGCCAAGTGAGGTTGTGTCTGCACTCCTACGCTTTTCTCAATCTTTCTCATCACAGTACGACGTGTCACAACAACACTGTTCCTGCAGTGGAGAAAATCTGCAGAACAAAGGCGGACAGGGTGGTGAAAACTTCTGGCATGCTGACCTTCATCTGTCAGGGTATTGAGTATAGAAGTTGGGATGTTATGTTGCAGTTGTGCAAGATGTTGGTGAGGCCCCACTTGGAGTATTGTGTTCTGTTTTGGTCATCCTGCTAATAGGAAAGGTACCATTAAGCTGGAAAGAATGCAGTAAAGATCTATAAAAGGATGTTGCCAGGACTCAAGGGATTGAGTTACGGAGAGAGGTTGGGCAGGCTAGGACTTTATTCCTTCAAGCATAGGAGACTGAGGGGTGATCTATAGAGGTGTATAAAATCATGAGTGGCATAGATAGGGTGAATGCACACTTTTTGCAAAGTCTTTTACCTTTGGCTGGGGAATCAAGAACTATCGGGCAGAGGTTTAAGGTGAGAGGGGAAAGATTCAAAGGGGACATGCCAAATCTTTTTAGCCTCCTGGGGAATTAGAGGCGCTGGTGAGCTTTCTTGGCTATGGCATCCACATGGTTGGATCAGGACAGGCTATGTGATATTCAGTCCCAGCAATTTGAAACTCTCAACCCTCTCGACCTCAGCACCATTGACATAAGCAAAAGGGTGTGCACCAGCCCCCTTCCTGAAGTCAATGACCAGTTCTTTTGTTTTTCTGACATTGAGGGAAAGGTTGATGTCATGACACCCTATCACTAGGCTCTCTATCTCCTTCCTGTACATTGACTCATTGTTATTTGAGATACAGCCCACTGTGATGGGATCATCTACAAACTTGTTGATGGAGTTAGGGCATTATCTGGCCATGCATTGGTGAGTGTATAGGGAGTAGAGTAGAGGGCTGAGGACACAGCCTTGTGGGGCACCAGTGTTGAGGATAATCTTGGCAAAAGAGTTGCTGCCTTTCTTTACTGATTGCAGTTGATCAGGAAGTCAAAGATCCAGCTGCAAAGGGAGGCATTGATTCCCAGGTCCAGGAGATTGAGGATGAGTTTGCTTTGAATTCTAGTATTGAAGGTGGAGCAGTAGTCAATAAATGAGTCTAATGTAGATGTCTTTACTGTCCAGATGCTCCAGAGAGGAGTTTCGGGCTAGGAAGATGGCACCCACCGTATACCTGTTTCAGTGGCAGGCAAATTGCAGTGGATCGAGATTGTCTGGGAGGCTGGAGATGATGTGTGCCTCTTGAAGCACTTCACGATGGTGGATGTCAGAGCCACCGGATGGTAGTCATTAAAGCACGTTACCTTGTTTTTTTAGGTACTGGGGTAATATTGGTCATCTTAAACCAGGTGAAAACCTCAGGTTGAAGCAGGGAGAGGTTAAAAATGTATGCAAATACCTCCACCAGCTGATCTATGCAAAATCTAAGGACGTGGCTGGGGACACAATCCAGGCCAGATGGTGGGTTTCCGTGGGTTCACTCTCCAGAAGACTGAGCTTATGTCTGCAAAGGTGGCTGTGGGTTCAGGTGCACATGTGACAGAACAGGCACTACATTTGACATCTGCAAAACAAAGGTTGACTAATCTTTGCTGTGCAACACCAGCACCTGACCAAGAAGATCCATGAGACCCTGAAAAATGTGGACCATCTGCCATTTCCTGGAAATCACCTCTCATTGAAGACAGTCATTGATAATGAAATTCACCATGTGGAATCCAGGTTAAGGTGAAAGAAATGTGAGTGTCTCTCTTACAGATTTGAGGTTCCCATGTTTCGGAGAGAAATTGGCATTTGGGAAATTGGTATACTTAAACTGGGAATTTGAAATGGGTACTTTGGGGGATTGGAACAATTGGGGAGTGATCTCATAAGTTGCTTTTGCTAAGAAGAATATCTTTTCTCCCCAGAGGGTTAAAGGATGTTGCTCAAGACTTTTTGATGTCCTTATTTTGAGATTTAGAGTTCTCTTGGAAAGCTCGTTCTTGATGTAATCACAGTGTCTGCCTTGTAAAATGCAAAAGAAGTTCCGTTTAGAACAGGAACTGGGCCAAACAGCAGTTCAAACTTTATTGGAGAACATTTTGGCTGCTCACAGATTGGATGCCAATTGTCCCATATTCCCTCAGTCTCAGGATGACAGATGTTTTTATCTTGTCTCAATCTTTACAGTGGCGATTAAATTTTATCCTTTTAATTTTGAACCACATATGAGAGGAGAAACTACACTTATTTTTCTTTTCAGCTTCGCCTCTGGGATCACTATATTCACCTACATTGCTCTCCGGCTCTTAGTTTTATTAACTTGCACCATTTCAACAGTGGTCACCGTTCTCAGAGATTCCACAGAACACACTTTACCTCAATAACTTTATATCATCTATTTTGTGCCAGTGAATGCATTTTATAGTTGGGAGCTGTTAACTTTTCCGAGATTGTTAATGACAGCTTCATTTATATTATGGTTCTAAATTAAACTAATTATTGTTTCAATGTTTTGGGTACTTATACATGTTACCTGAATTCATCATACATGGTGTTTTCCCCAATGACCACATATGACAAAATTTATCATAGATTGATCCCTGTAAACCTGAATATTTATTTTATTTTCCTTCCTGAAATGTGCCCCTCCAACATTCAGAAACTTTTGAGTGATCTAGTTGTTGACTTACTTTTACAAGAATTTAAATATAAATCACTCCCTCCAGTTCAGCCTCGTAGAAGGGGCTCGTTTGATTCCATGACCACAGCTAATGGGGCTAAACTCTCCAACATTAATACTTCAGATTTAGTTACTTTAGATGGTAAGTTACATGTTCTTTCTAATCAGGGTCAGTCAATTCTTACATTTTGGATGATAATGCCTGCTTTGATGATATTAATAATGCTGCCAGGATTAGTGTTGAATTAGAAGAACATGCCCACACTATTAATATACTTATTTGGTTAGTTACAACTGTTAATTTACTTGCTAGAAAGGAGAAATTACTTAGCAATTACATGTAGCATTAATGTTACTTAACACACCTGTTACTGTATCATTTCACTGAGTGTTTATCTTTCAATTGTACTATAACTTCCAATTATTCATTCATTACTGTGTTTGGATTTACCTGCTGAGATAGTGTGTGATCCATTAATCATACTCATCATGGATCAAAAAGTGGGGGGGGGGGGGGGACGAGGTGGGTGGCTACTGTAGACAGTTGAGAGAAAGAGAAAACGATGTAAGTGGAAGAATTGAAACAAAGAGGCCTGGTCAGCATGAAGTGGAACTGTGTGGATAGCCTTGAGAACATCCTACTCTCTTTGAGACCCTGTATACCATGGACAATCTGGCAAATTGTAAAAACATAAATAGACACTCTGATAACTGCGGAGCAGGTGGCTAAAGTGATTATGGAAGCTGGCAGGAATTTGAAGGAATTAAAAGAAACAAATACATATCAAGAAAATAATGGACTTATGGACATACAATTGCCATAAAACCAAAGCATCATCTCAGAGATATGTAAAGAGATGCATTAAAACATGCCTCACAGGATGATTGGGAATGAAAACTCTGGAGAATACTATCACAGAAGAGCCTGAGTCAGGTACTTGGAGAAGAATTTGTCAAGTCAAATCTTACTCGATTCATCTGGAGCAGGTAATATCTGATTACAAGTAGTGAGGTTTAAAAGTTGTGAAACTAAATTTTAATTCTTTAGTTAGACAGTACTTTTATTTACGTGACTTATGTAAATAAAAGAGCTGTGTAACTACAGAATGAGTGAGTTCTATTTGAAATTATGTATTGAATCTTTGCATTGTTTGTAGTTGTCATTGATTAATAAAAAAATATAGTTATAATGCAAAGTCATTGTCCGGTGTGCTGAATCTAATTGGCAATACTTTTACTGTACCAGCTCAGCTTTTGTCCATCTGAGGAAAGAAAATGCCATGTGGATGGAAGAAACAATTCAAGAATGTTCTCAATGTCTCCATGAGAAATTATCCCTAATAACTTCTGGGATTCCCTGTCACATGATTATGCAAAATTGAGAAGGGGCTTGTAGTGGCATTAAGAACCTTGGATCCCATTGTCAGAAACACCTAGAAACCCTCTGAATCCAAAAAGGTGCAAGCAGGTCAACCATTACCCCAGTGGATGAGAGGGCTGCAGTGTGTGCCATTCATAGTAGTGATGGCCAACAGGCTGACATCCCAAGGCTCAAATACTCTAATCACACATGATGGATTGGAGTGGGCGTATCAGAAAGGGATCGCTCATGGAGAATTGTGCTGGGAAGGGATGAGACCTTAGATAGAGGATAGTTGAAGGGGTCAGAGAGAGGATTATTGGGGGAGATGCGGAGCAGTCAAAGGAATAATCAGAATAGAGGATTGGAGTGGTGGCCTCATACAGATGATTGAGGAAGTCATACAAATGATTGAGTTGGTAGGGTGGGCATCAAAGAAAGACATTAAAAAGATCTTGGAGGGTGAACACCTTTCACTCCCTCCAATGGTCCAAGTTATTGGAACTGACTATGTAATTGGGGCCTCAGTGCTGGGTATGTTGGCCCTGGGAGAGGACACCGATATTGGTTTATCCTTACAGTGAGTATAGAGGATTCTGTGGAGGTAGTAATGATGATATCGCTCCTGTGCCTTTGAGGTGCCTGCTGCAGTTCAGACATGACACAGAGATTCACAGGAGAGCAGGGATCAGTGCTGCCTGATGGAGCACAGGCCTTTGCTGGGTTTGAAGTGTAATAATCCTTAAATAATATTATCAGAGACCAACTTTCAGATATATTATGTGCTGGTATGGCATAGAATCATAGATGTATGATGAAATGCCTCCCTTCAGCTCACTATGCCCATGCTCACAATACATATCATGTGTGTTTACATCAAAGTAATGAGATGTAAATTCTTGGATAAACTTCTGATTTGAACAAAGTCATGTGCTAACCTGACTTGGAGATATATCACCACTACCTCATCAGTGATGGATTAATTCTATTCTCCAGAATGAGAGTACCTGCATCACAGGGAATGCCACATTTCACACTCTATGCATGCATGTGCATATTATGGGAATTTAACTGTCCCTCCAAAACAGTCAAGATTTAAAATCCTGCACATATTCTTGCTTTAAATGAAGTTTCCCAATTTCTGGCAGGTGTAGTAGCTCCACATGCCTTCAAGAGGGAGCTGTTCTTGGCTACATGAAAATTCATTATTCATAAAGTGAGTGCCTTTATAGAAAATGTAGTCCTTTAGAGCAATTTTGACCACTTAAGGGGATCAGAGAGGAAATACCAGGTTTTTTTCCTTCACTGGCCCTGTTTTTTTTTCTCTGTCTCTGCTAGGAAATTGTCCAGCTGTCGTGGGCAGGGAATGGTTGCAGAGATGCAGTGAAAAGCAGGTGGGCGGTAGAGAGAAGTTGTCGGCTGCCTCCCTCTGAGGTACAGGGCAGGTGTGATGGATTAGCTAGCCTTCACCTGCCCAACAATTTTGTACTTACAAATTAAACTTTGCTGATGGCTGAATTCAGGAGTAAAACAAAGTATATTGCAAAATCATTTGTCTTGCTTGTCAACACGATTCCTTTTCTGATTATGTCAAATCTCTGGTTTAGGTTCACTGACCTGAAACATTAACTTTGTTTATTTCCTTCATCACTGCACCCTGACATCTTAGTTTTGGCATTTTCAGTTTACAGTGGAACCCCAAGTTCACTAAATTGCCCATGTGGGCTAATCCCCAACATTTCTTAAAATATTTTTGGCAGCTAGAGATTTGCACAGAAAGGTATATGACCATGCTCTCGTTGCACTAACATTTTAAGCAGTGCCACAAGGAAAAATTGCGAAGTTTGAAGAATTAAAGCTGATCACCATCTCTCCTACCAAACATCCCAGCATCATCCCCCTTTGTATGATGTGAAGCAGGGGATGTCCAAAGGTATAATCCCATCAATTCCATATGTCAACTCTCGCAGCAAGCTCCAGTAGCCTTTCCCTGCCTGATCTTATCTACATTCTTGTGACATCCACCTACATTTGGAAGATCCTTATTTATTTTGTCTTTTCAACTTTGTTAGAGCCCTGGGCTATTGTCCTCATATTTTCTCAATCAGAACAAGCTACAGAATCAAACTGAGTGAACAACTAACAAGCAGGCTTGCAATCAGAATAAGGAATCTCACAAATTTTCCCTTTTTAAGCCCAGAGGCACTGAGAGCTATTGTAGTGCCACTATTGCACACTTTCTGAGATGAGATGAAAAATAACTATGATGATGTACAGTATATATATATTTATATTTTCATTATTATTTTGGAGATTTATTGCCATTTTCACTCTCACTTTCTGATTAAAATACATATGACCTGAAGTTCCAAATTCATTTCATATTTTCATGTATGACTTCACACATCATACTATTGCACTGCAAATTTTTATCCTCCTTTTATAAATTGTGAGACATACATTTATAAATCACTCATACTGTAAAGGTGCACATACAATCAGTGGAACAGAAAAATTGGTAATTGGTTTATTATCATCACATGTACTGAGATACAGTGAAAAGCTTTTGTTTACATGCCATCCAGACAGATCATAACATACATGAGTACTTTAAGGTGGTACAAAAGGAGAAAAAGAAGCAGAACATAGTGTCTCAGTTACAGAGAACGTGCAGTGCAGGTTGATGAACAGGGTGCAAGAGCCATGATGAGGTAGATTGTGAGATCCATAGTTCACCTTTATTGTATAAGAGGTCCATTCAAAGAAAGATAATGCAAAGTGAAAAAAATTAACTTCTCTGTAAAACATTTATTAGCTGAACCTATTAGAGGTCTTTTAACTTCGGGTAATGGTCAGAAAGAGGTGAAAGTGAATCAGCTGCCTGTTATGAAATCTGTCCCATTTTCCCTCCATTGACTGTAATGGAAAGGAACGTTGGGCAGGGAATATAAGGGTTGCCAACGACATATCACCTGCAAGGATATAAAATCACCATCAAAGTGAATGAGCTTTAAGAAATGATTAAGAGTTGAGAAAGCAACTTTGTTGAATCAGTGATTTTTTTTCTACTTCATACCTCATCCATCACATGCATAGTCTCCCTCAGTAAGGCTACCAGTTAGTGCTGTATTATATTTATCTGATAACACTTGTAAGTAGGTTATGACACAATATGTCAAACTCCTACATTCAGATGAATCCATTATCTCATCTGTGTCAAACACAAAATCATCCTCAGTGCTCTAAGTCAACACAAGATCATCTCAGTGCTATAAGTCAACACTTTCATGCCATGTGATTAACAAAAAATGCAAAACTTACCCAGCTTACTTCATTAAATAATGCTGACTGTATTAATAACTCAATGCTTTTAGACCAAGATTATGCACTACTAATTTATGCATATTATTTTCAATCGGTGACTGTTTTTCATTTTCTGAGAGGTGCAAAGTTAGATGTGTACATTGGGTGATTGGCTTGGCTTGTTTGCCACTTTGGTGCTTCATTAACGTACAATATCACAGCACTTGTTATCTCACCTCACAGATGAAGAATGGGCACTTTATATAATGTGTATGTATGTGTGTATATATATATGTATACACCCAAAGATGGTAACATGTGATAAAATACTGTCCAGCAAATGGCATTGTTTTAAGGACTTAGGGGACATATGGCAGAGTAATTCCAAACACAGACAGAAATGCAGCAACACATACACATCTAAATTTTGTACTGACTTGGGAATTATCTTAGTTCTTTATATGGATAAATAGTCTCATAGCTTTATGACTATTACTTAATTCCTTGTTTATGACTTGGACATATCTGGCATCAGGCTGGTTGAAGCAACATTGTTGAATGTTAAATTGTTAAGACTGCCATGACATGAGTCATCCTGGGAAGCCTACACACTTCAGTTGTTTAATTTATTGAGGGTGAATGACACACATTTTACAATAAAAATTATTTTATTCAATTCTTTTCATGACGTTTCCCTGTAGTACAAACATTGGTGCTCTCTCAAATCCATGTCAGTCTCAAGCTTGAACAGACTTCTGACTTATGAGAGGGCTCTTCAATTAATTCACCTCACTCTTAAGCAGGAAACAAATAAATACAGGTCACAGGATCAAAGATCTTTCACTCACTGTGTAGACTCTTCACAAGGAATTTTATATTTCTGCCTTATGAAGATGCTCTGCACTCTTTAATTTTTTTGCATGTCACTTCTTGGTTTAACACATCCAGTTTGCACTCTCGCAGAATTGAAAATAAATGCAATGCACTCTGTGTCTTCTAATACATCTCTTCCTTACAATTCAAATAACAGTGAAACTGTTCCCTCGCCTCTTTCAGTCTTACCATCTGAAAGCATAAATCCCACCCACCCCCTCACACAAACACATGCATAAACACACACACACCACACACAAACTACTTTCTATCCGTTATGTATTTAAACATTGTTGGTGACCTTGCTTCTTCTCAGTTAAGCAAGAATGTCTGTGGTTGGCAAATTTTTTCCCAGGGGGCAACCATTGTCTCTTGGAGCTTGCCACTTAGACTAATTTTCCTCTAGCCCCGTGATAGACCATCTGGCTTCGACTCGACAGCTCCCACAATGATGCAGATGTGAACCTACATTCAGCCACATTATAGCCAAAATTATCACCTTTACTGAAAACTCTTATACTGCAAACTTTGTGTTCAAGGGTCCAGAGACATATACTTTGTTCAAACTGCTTTCTTTTTTTTACAAAACATTTATTCACTAAAAGCACTACAAAACAAATACCAGTATATACAGCTAATACAGAAAGGAAACAACGACACAACTACAGAGCAACAGAGAATAATGCGAAACAAACGCCCGCGAAATACGCACGCAACACTCTGCCCGCTACAACAACGCACTGAACTTCAGATTAAAATCTCATTGGCACGATCCACAACACAGGCAATCTCTTGGGGAGCCTACCGAGCATGGAACGCAGCCAGGGTGCCTGCGGAGACCACGTGCTCCTTTTCCAATGAAACCCGCGCGCGCACGGAAGACAGGCAGGCAGGCGGACCAGCTGGAACCCTCAGCCGCCCGTCGCTGCATCCCGCTCAAACTGCTTTCTTCATTACCCTTGATTTAACCCAATAAAATGCAATATGGTGTCCATCTTAATACACTACACAAGCTGTGTTTCTGTAAGCTGTGTGATTTGACCTCTTGTTACTAACTTATGTCTGAAAATAATTTAGTTTGACAACATGATGTAGAAAAGTGATTGTAAATACAATCATCTGCCTGTAAATGCAAATCCAATAGGAGTAGATGTTTTCTATGTTTCTTGGAATGTAATTTAATGGAAATGTATCAATGTTTTCTAAATTCAATTTGTTTTAACAAGGCCACTAAGAGCTCACTGTACAACCAGTTTGTCGGTCCTTTCAATGTTTATATCACAATCAATTTAATGTTCTTGAATAACTTCCATGTTAATTAAAATATTGGCTTGAAACTGTCATCTTATTGCAATGTTCAACAAATGCCCAGCATTTAATTTTGAAAGTCCCAGCTGTTCCTTATGTTGGAATGAGAAAGGCCTGAATGAGGACTGTATAAGACTTGACAGAAATTCCTTTGCTCTGGAAATTAGAGACTACCAATTGAACCAATCAGAATGAAGTGATGGGCTCCCCCATTTGACGTTATGTAAGAAAGAAAGATTTAAAAGATACCAAATGATCTCCTGTTACCTGGGAAATATACTTCAGACAGTGATAAAGGAGTAATTATTTTCTCATAGCAATTAACATCTATTAATTACTCTGCAAAATCTGAGGTGTGAAAAAGCAAAGCAATGGAAATGATGGTCTGCAGATGACTTTTGTCAGTATTCTCTACTTATTCCAATTGGATGCAGTTTGGGTCACAACTATGGACTGTTGTTAAGCAAAAAGGTGGTTGCTGAACAGAGGCAATGGATTGAATAGCAGATGGTATCCTTGGTTGATTTTGCCATTTGTCTTGGCCAGACCAATAGTAGGTTCCCATTGCAGTCTTAATTGAGAGCAACCAACTCAGCACACTCTGGGAATCTACTTAATTTGTGTAGGACAGTTCAGTGTTAGTGGCAGTGTTCAGCTAACCAAATGGGGCTCCTCTGTTTCCTCGGACAAGTTATTTCCAGAGTCAGATGAGGAGGAAATCTGCAGTGTCCACCCAACCCAGCCCCACAACTCAATCTCTGAGGGGTGCTGCTCAGTAATTGGCCTGCAGGAGGTGATCACCAGCAGACTCAGTGAGATCATGCCATCTCTGTAAGGGAGCTCCCAGATATTGTGCAACGTGCTTTCACAATGGTACAACTGGAACATAAAACTCAATATATTCTGGTCATCTTGGATCCTAACAGATTACAGAATCAAAGTGCAGCACATTTTCAGCTTCCCATTCTTTTTTGATATGTGCATATTTCCAAAGGATTTTCAGCATTTACCTGGCTTTTGTGAAGTTGATTCAACTAAGCACAATCTACTTCCCAAAACTAGCTTTTGTTGCTATGCATCAAGCATTTGTAGATCTTTGGAAGATTTATTGAATGCTAAAACAAA
>JARFYF010000063.1:60579049-60595847 GCA_030265395.1 Rhina ancylostomus | reverse complement strand
TTTTAAAATAAATTTTAAGCCAAATCCTTTAACTGCATTATTTGGGATTGTTGGAGAAAAAGATATAATTTTGGAGATTTCTGACTTACACATATTGGCCTTCATTTCTCTAATAGCCAGGAGAGCTGTGTTGCTTAAATGGAAGGAAACTATTCTTCCCACTCATACTCAATGGTTAGGGGATGTTATGTCATATCTAAATTTAGAGAAGAGTTAAAATTAATTTGATGATTTTGTCCTAGGAAAATAATGAGAAAATGATTTTAGATAATCATTAACAATTACATCATTGATTTCTAAGAAGATAGACAAGAGGACGCCTGAGTAGAGCAAAAATATTGGCATAGACTGGTTGAGACAAATGGCCTGATTCCCAGCTATGTATCCCATGTAATCTGTTTGCTACTTCTCCTTGCTTATAAAGCTTGTGGAAACAGATTCACAACTTTGGCTTTTGCCAGTAATGTCTTTTGCCATTGATAAGTTTTATCTGTTCTGCAATAGTCAAATACAATTAGCAATAACAAATAGATTTTAGTATTTATTCAACAAGTTAATTTATTATTTTGATACCAATTCTGCTCAGACCTTCTTTCATTTTTCTTAATCTTCTTTAATGACTCAGGGAAGAAAACCAATCCCAGCTGATCCCATCTCAAAAATGAATAAATGATGTTTATTGTAACACTTTTGACCACTGGAGAGCATCCAGCAATTCACTTGGTCCATTCACTATCATGAGTGACAGATGGCAGTAAGGATTGTGAAATTCACAAATCTTTTTTCTAACATGATACTGAGCCCACAGGGTAGATAACAAGAGAGATACAAACTCCTCCCTCCACTTTAAAAGCACATTTGCCTGCTTTCTTGTTGCTTATGGATCCTCTAATCTTGATCTTGCATCAAGATTTTAGGTGTTACAGCTAACCTAAAACAAAACATGGGTACTTACAAATGATAGGTCAAATGACAGAATTTACAAATGATAGAAATATTGAAAGATATCAACATACTTAAACAAATTTGGAGCATGTACCCTCTTTGTGATGTTTGCAACTGCAAACTTTTCCAACAGTAACGATCAGCATAATAATTTATTCTAAATGTTCATGACCCTCATCAATATTTTGTGAGGCAGTTGTCTCCATCACTCTATCGTTGCTTCTGTAGTCTCTCAAGCAGCTTGGGCAGCTTTACTTGGTCCCTCCTGAACACCTACACAGTTGAGTCCATCATATCCCTATTTGGGAACAACAGCCAATCCCTGAGTCAATTGGCTTTTCTATTTAATTCCATGGGTAGACAGCTTGCCTGGAATGGCAGTCATCATTCATATCTTGGCCAAAAGCAAATTTGACATCAAGACCCCTTCAAAAGTCATAGCACGATCTTTTGAGCCCCCTGTGATTTATGGTTTGCTCTGAGATCTGGATCTCTTGGTGTCAGCCACACCCAATTTCTGCAATTCAGATCACATAACATTTTCCAGGCCCAAAGCCAACCACTGACTGTTATTTAATGTTTCATTTCACATAAGGAGAGAAAAGGAAAGGTGTCAAAGAATAGTTATTTTTGTGCTTAATCGTCAAAAATCATCTTTTCATGTCAGTAAAGTCAGAAAAGTGAACTCATTCAAGTCACTTTAGTATGTCAACTAACTGGAATTTATCAGGGCAAAGGTTTGGGTAGTTTACTTGATGAAAGAGAATTAACAATGTCACATTATGATACTTTGTATGATGACGTCCAATATTGGCGACATTATGGGAAAGTTCTGCTTACTCACTTCATGGCTTAATTCCAACAATTAAGCCATGAAGCGAGCAAGTTGAGAGCTGGGTAATTTCTGCATTTCCACTCCTCCCTAGAGGACAAACAATTTCGGAGTGAGGGAACATATCACCTGCCTCTGTACCAACACCACTGCTCCACCCCACCCAACTCCTTCCCTCAGGACCTACAGATATTAGATCATCATTAAAAAGCATCAGTGAAAGCTAGTATAAGACACACACACACATATATATAAAAGAAATCACAGTGCAAATTCAGTTCTTATAATATCGATACAAGGTGACTGCAGTCATCACTTAGAGTGCTTTGGGGAAAGAAGGGCCTTATGAACCAGCAAGGCTGCTTCCAATGTAACACAAACTCAGCCCTATTACTTTAATCCCCTGAAATCTGCTCGAGCTGACATCACTGTTCCTTGCTTACAAGCTAATCAGTAAAATCACAATTTGAGCTGAAGAAATTTGCAGACCAACTGGAAAAGTAATTACAAAATAGTTCTCAAATTTTAAAATCCCAACTGCAGCAGCACACTTTTGAATGGTGCCATGTTGGCAAATGCTTTTAGAGAAATCTTTTACTAAATACAACACAGATGGTCTCTGACACAAATTGGACACTACTGCTTATCCTTCACTCCCTCTTCAGTTCTGCAAAACTGAACCAGAAGAATTCGCACCAGAACACCATCAGTGTGCTGAGTCAACAGCCCAGAGTAAACCAGTTAACTGGTTCAGCATGGCATAGTCTTCATAGCTTGCTTGATGGAAAAATCACAATAGCAATTCTGAGTGTTCTTTTGGAATAAAAATATCTCAGCAGAGCAAACTGAAACTATCTCAAAAATGACAGGGTCTAAAATAAAGCTGATGTGCTTTAATCCAGACAATTCACACATACTAACACATTCTTTTCATGTACCGTTAGCTGTCTCTAAAAAACAACATACAATGACAACACAGTTGTGAACAAGTAAACTCTGGCTTAAGTTTATATTTGTCCAGTTCCATGATTTTCTGACCTTACCTCTCAGAAGCTTCCAGAGAAACATACTTCATGCAACTTAAAATCTTCTTTCTTGATTATGTTTCTGGTTGGAGGCCTGATATTTCATTTTGCTGGCTTGACAGTATATCCTGCTCTTTGTTCCTTTTTCCACACCACTTCATAACCTCTTCTTTTGAAATAGAGAGTAACTGTCAACACAATGAACTGAGCAGCTGAACAACAGCCACATATTGGTGCTAGCTTAGTGACATACCCAAATCTCTAGCAAATACCATGGCTAAACATCTAAGCTCTTGTCTGGATTCATGAATTCAGATGTCACAAATACAACATTCACGGAAACTGGGTGATGAGCTATACATTCATGAGCCTGAAGAAGGCCATCAACACAACACTTCAAGTAAGCCTATTTCCTGCAGGCCTTCAGTGAAATCTCAACCACCTTCTTATCATAATTGCAAATTATCTCACATTATTTGTTCTCATCATGGAGATCGACTACAATTACATTTAATTAGCCCTGAAGTAATAAAAATTCCATGACACTTATTCTAAACCAGAAAATGTGGAACCAGAAAAGAAGACCAAAAACTTACTCCAGGGCAGATGTTAAGCAATATGCTAAAGGAAGAGAGGAAACAAGGCACATTGTATGGAAGAAATACCAGGGTTTATAACCCAAACTTTTGAATGTACATTTGCCAATGGTGGAGCAAGAGACCTGAATTGCATGAATGGAGAGGGCTGGAGTGTCCGAGGACTCAGAGGAGGTAGTGTTTGGGAAGGTTAGTAGGATGAACAACAGATGAACTGTGCTCTGTAGCATGTAATGATTAACACGAGGGGAATCACTTGAAGTAATGATGATACTTTGCTAACTTATTATCTGGCAACTTAAAGCAGCCATTGATCAATGAGCAAGTCCTTTCTGACTGCTGTTACATGGGCAAATGTCACTCAATCAAATTAGATAGCTTGTATGATGTATCTGAAGAGGTGAGAGGTAATAAAGAAAAATAATCAAACAAAGACCACAAAAGAAAAATGAAGTTCAACTTTCATCTCTATCTCTATCTCTTCAAAAATTGCCTGTGGAAAGTTAGCCTAAATAGGCTCAATTATAAACTAGCCACTCACAAACATTAAAATGAAGCTGGAATGCACAATAGCAAAATATGAATATACTTCGCAAACGATGCCAGCCTTGACTCAGTTGGTAGCATTCTTTTTTCTCACTTAGAGGATCACAGGTTCAAGGCTTAATCACAGTGAGGGATTAATGAGGGAACTTCTTAATGAGGTTCTCATCTGTCCTCACGAATGGATCCAAAAGATTATATGATACCATTTAAAGAAGAGTTTTCCTTGGTGTCCTGCCCAATATTACCAAAACAGTTCCCCTCTTCATCCCTCATACCCACCCCCTCCCCGCCTTTCTGTGGCAACAGTCTTGGAATGAACAACACTGAAAAATCAAATCTTTTCATTGTTGAAAACACTGATGTAATTTGACCAACAGACAACAGTAAATGCACATTAGATCTATAAAATTCAAGCCTTGAAGCTGAAATAATCATTTCAATGCCTTACAAATGGATTTTTGAATTCAATGCCACTTTTCATACAATGTTCGGCCACAGTATTTCAAAATACTATTTTGTACTTAAAAACTGAGAGATCATAAAGGAAACTAACATAAGGCTTTATATTCCATTTTTTTTTGGTCAGGGACCATTTCAAAAATTATGTTCTGAATGAAATAATAGATCAAATCCTGACAGATTTTCATAAAATTTGCAAGGATGGTACCTTTGCATATGTTAAATGTCAAAATTAAGCAAAGAACATCCACTTTACAAATGGTCTTAAAATCTTCCAAAGAAAGGCAACAGTCACTTCACATGAGACACACTGCCAAGTAACTGTTACATAACTAGTAGAGCAGAGAATCTACAGAAACAAATGAAACAACTTGATTCACTCCATTTGCCTTAAAATTCAAAAATCAGAATACAGTTTAATAATATCTATCCCTCATCTGGTTTTGCTCATCCTTATTTCTTTCTAAAGTTTTAGCCTTAAACCATTTATTTGCTTTCTGATCAGTAATTAATGATATGTGAAAAAAAATCACTTCCTCCTTCCATGGATAATCAACCCATACTTTCAGATGAGTCTCCTTGCCAGAACACTGTTGCAAAGAACTTTGCAAGACAAGTACTGGTTTCCAATTGGCGCTCCTTTGGTGCTCTTCAGAAGCATGACTTAATAAAGGAATCAGAGAAATACGGCATCCAAATTTGCAACTGATCATTTACTCTATATGCCTCTTCTGGACTGGGAATATGGGAATGACTGGAATAAGCAGTACCCCTCACTTTTCAAATCTAGACTGGGCAGTCTTAAATGAAGAAGCACAATAATTTCACAATCAAAGATCCAAAAATATTTGGGTAATCGGTCATTATTAATGAAGACAGTTATTGTTAACATCAGATCATAATGGTAGAGAAAGAAAGCATTGCCCCCATTTTCTCACCCACAAACAACCAATGAAGTTAAAGGAGTGATTTTTTTGCAATGCAACAGGACTGATGCCATGTTTAACACTTAACACCCAGATGTTCAGTTTATATGACCTGCTTGTTCAACAGGAATGCATCAGAACTGTAATGGATGTTAAGTAGCCTTTTAATGGTTAAAAACTGTGTCCTTAACCACAATAAAAGAAAGCAAGAGCAAAAACCTGTAGCCCAATTATTCAGTCAGACTGCAAAAACTGCTGACTGAAGAGACACATGGAGTTAAAATCTATGTTATTTGATATTGCACCTATGACAAGCCCCCTGACACCTTTGATTTGTTCAAGATGCAATAAAATTGAACATTTTTTTAATCCGTTGTAAACTCATCCTGATTAATTATCAATTTGGATATGCTTTCATTTTGAATTAAACTCTACAATGCAAAATAAAGGGAACTAATTTAAATTCAAATTAAAAAGACTGCTAAATTAACAGTTGATGCCAACGGAATTCATCAGAACTCAACCAATGCCAAATTATATTGCTAAGACAACTACAAATCTGAATTCAGTTTTCAAACAGAGACACATGCAGCTTTTGAATTACAGGGGAGAGTTAGAAAAGTCTTAGGAACTAAGGTTATTAGGAAAGATTGCCGAAGCTGGAAAAAGCCAAGTTTCTAATCAAATACTTAACATAACAAATGGAATGGAAGCTGTATATCCAAAGCATGACTTCAATTTTGAAAGAGAATAAACAAATACATCCAACTATGAAAGACGATATTGGGATAATTATGAACATTTTTTTGCTCATAAGAAAACATTCTGTAGTTTGGACTTCCAAGTATATTAGCAGAAACAAACTGCTATTGTGATTGGAGTTTGAAGAGTCTTTCAAGAACAGCATGCCCTCATCCATATTTACCCTGTGAAATGCTCTTGGATTATGGCAGATAACATAGGAAATATAACCCTCTCTCTCTCTCTCTCTCTCTCTCTCTCTCTCTCTGACAGCATGCATTCATGTGACAAGGTTAGCAGCATGAGCAGCAGTTTGGACTAAACATGCATCTAAAACCTGTATCATGTAAATTGGGCTTTAAAACACCAAACTTTTCCAGATAAAACTCTGCTTTGTAGGCCTGTGTCTCCAAATTCAGGTTGGATTTGCACTTAAGCTGCAAAAGGAGCCACTTCACATCACCACCACTGATGTGACACAAATTCATGTACTGACACAGATTTTCTTTTCTGATTCCATGGCCAATTTTCTTATTTTCATTAGTTTACTGTTTAAATGTTTTTATTCAAAGTTGCTAAATTGAAGGAAACACTTCAAAGAGCAGAAAACACTGAAATTTTCAGAACAGAGAACTAAATTAAAATTTAAAACACTTCTGTTACCAGTGAACCTCAAATATTAAAACCAATGAGTTTGGCCCAGCTGCTTAACTCACTTGAGTCAGGAAGAGTTCATGATGAAAAGCCTTCCTTTGATGTCACTTAGGTCCTTCACTTTCATTCCTGTTCTCATTTCCTTTGGTTCCATATGTCCCCTCCTTCACACAGACTTTCCTCAGACCTTTCACAGTCTTAAGTACTTCTGCATGAATCCCTTCTCCATCATATTTGCTCTTACTCACCTCTCCAAATTTTTTACATTCTTATTTTATTTCCTTTTTAGTGCTCTTCCATGTGTTTTAGCCAAGTTAAAGTGGGAAGAGACAGCCACCTGAACTCAGTTACTTCCTGGCAACAGTACCATGACCCTCTGGGGATTTGAGCAGACATCTCAAGGCAGTAAGCTTGCATAAATTGACTTACCATCAGAAGGGAAGGCTATGATTTAAATTGAAGATTCATAGCTCAAAATAAATGCCCGACATGTCAATAAGAAATACAACCACCCAAGTCTGAGTTTAGTACTCTCATAAGCCACCTGGTGACTAATACATCACAAAACCATATGCATAGATCAAATTAACTTTGCATTAATGTCACAATCTACATTGTAATAGAGCTTTCCGTGTTTTAATTTCAGATTTATTCAGCAAACAGGCAATAATGCTGAAATTACTGCTGTTCAAATCTTCAGGTTCACTATATTTAAACAGGAAATCCATCGGTAAATTAAAAAATGAAAACGGTATTTTAATTTGAGCTGTCTAACTTGGCTGTGATTGTCCAAAGGCCCAATTGCTGCAGCTCAGACTCCTGAATAATTTGCTCTCTTCCATTTTCCAGTAGGTAATATGTTCCCACTGGGACAAAAGCAGAACTAGACCAAAAAATTTTAAGCAAGCTGCAAATAAACCCAATGGAGAATTCAGAACTGATTTCTTTACCCAGAAGACCATTAGATCACAAAAAGTAGCAAAGGCAAACAGCATAAATGTTTCAAAGGCCATCTTAATACAGGACTCAGAAAGGAATGGAAGGTTATGTTGATGAAGAGGCCTGAGGAGGGCTTCTGCTGGGCAGGTTGGGGCAATCCAAATAACCTCTATTTGTGTCTCTGTAATGTATGCATTTGAAAACCATGCACACCTGCACAATAAATCTCAGCAACTGCAGAAAACAGCCTGGTGGGGACATCATTGAGCAAAAAAAAATTAGAAAATAGTGAAACTTACATCTTGCTTCTTCGCACTAATCCCAACATGTGCTTTTGTCACTGGAGCTTTTTCATTCATTATGCTGCTGTTGGCATGCGTCAGTATTCTCACCGGAACAGCACCCACAGGACTGGTTCCACCATCCACATTTATAATCGGGTGGGAATTACGACCACCTTGTGGCTGAAGCTGCACCACTGTAGGCTGAGAAACCACTACAGGGTGACCTAAAGAGAAAACAAAGCAAAGAAACATCACCAAACAAGCACAATTATGTGATGCACCAATTTTGTCCTGAAGTCCATCATTTTGCATTTTGATGGATTCAGTAACATAATCTCAATCACAATGTATTTAAACTGATCAGAATCAAAGCTGGTACAAAATCAGGAATAAAACAAAACTTCCAAATTAAATAATACAAAAAATTAAAAAACACACCTCAGTCCACAATTTTGCATTTGATGTTTCAGACAGAAGCTGAATTTCTGCATCCAAAATATTCAAGCTGTAGTCATAATCCAAAATGAAAAATACAAATTGCAAACCAATGCACCTAAGATTTACTCACATCAATGACAGACACTTAAGCATGATGAAATCAAGCTCAAACATTTCAAGCTTATTATTTTGATGTACATGACTGCATTGTAGGTTCTGACAGTTTTATTCCTTTAGAATGCATGAAACCAATCTGTGAACTGCATTGGTCAAAATTGCTCGAAGGTCACATTTATGGAAAAATTCCAAAATACAAAATTACTCCTCGTAAATCCTTGAAAGAATCCATGCATTTCCAAATAAGTTACTATAAAATAGAGAATAAATGATTGCTTAAGTGAAATTTTTGAAATTCATGTTCTCAGCCTGATACCAGATGGCACAAAGCTTCCAACAAGGTGCACATTTTCTGTGAAAATCACAATGTTTATTCAACATCACAATGTTTGAAAAAATAATCAAGTATTCAAGCTTTATCACTTCAAGAGTGCATTAGCGCAAAAATGAGACTTATTTTGTATTGGAATTATTAAGAACCAAGTATACTTTAGTTTCACAATCATTTATCAGCTATGTCATTTCATTGTGCATTGCATTCCAATTCTCTCCCTTTAGCACAGGTGGAGGCACACCCTTTAACTAGGTTGCAGCATTTACTTCCACGTGGGACTAAAAAGTGTTAGACAGCCAGACTGGTACCTAATTTGTATTGCCACTAAACTATTTATTCAGGAAATCGTCTTTTCTTAGATGCAACATTTATCCTTTTCAGTCAGCGTCATGATACGAGTGGTTTGTAGTCTGGTATAATCAGCTACACCCTCTTGCCTTTTCCAATCAGGAGCATCACCTTTGGCGAGTCTGTTCTGTTGGTTGGGCAGTGCGAGCCTGGGACAGAGAAAAAGCAGTCTGGCAGCTTGCCTGTGACGTACGTTTCTGCTAATCCGAATATGTCAGGCTGTTACTCAGTTTTCTGTGGAACAGCTCTCCCAATTTAGACTTGAAATATTCATGAGGAGAACGCTGCAAGGCTAACTGGGCTCAGTGTGGCTTTGGAATGATGTCTGGTAGTCTCTGGTTTTATTCTCATTACATTTTAACAAAATACCTTAGATATAATTCAATGGTTTATGAAGCATAAATGGCAGGAAAGCATTGGGTCTGGAGCCACATACATCCCTTCCCAAAAGGGCAGAAGTGAAACATACAGGTTTTTCCACCAACCTCACAGTATCACGATCACCATGAGTGAAAATCTTGATTGTCACATCAATGTGGTTGAGATTCATTAACACAACACAAACTGAAGGTCTAACCTCAGACCTTACATATCCAGTTGCTTGGTCTGAACCAGCTGAGATTGTTTTTTAAAATCTCTGGAACAAGATCATGTATACCTGCATAAAAACAACTTTATTAAACTCTGATTCAATCCCAAATTACAAACCCACAATGAAGGATGGAATGGTGATAACAGACAAAACGCTTTCACAAATTTCCCTTAATGTCATTCCTGTAAACAGGAAGGTATTTGGTGCGGTCTAAAACAAAAAACCCTGCAATTATCTGTACTTTAAAACAATCTGATTATCTGCCCTGAAGTATTCTTTAGTATTTCAATGTGGAAATAAATTTTGGTTTGACACATATGTTTGCTTGGCTTAAATTTAAAATTGTGGATTGTAATTCACCCTTTTTGCTCTCTGACAATAAATTCAGTTGTTTTATTGTTACTATTTCCAAGGTACTCATAATAATCGACTCATTGTGGTTCTACACACATCATAAATTATTGTATGGATGGTTACTTGGTCAGTTTTAAATTACATTGTTCCAAATAAAAACACATTCCAGAAACTCATGTCCTTTATCATAAGACATAGGAGCAGAATTAGGCCATTCGGCCCATCGAGTCTGCTTACTTAAGACATCCAGCTTCTTGCAACTTAAATTTAACCTTCCCAATGTCACCAACTTTTGTTATTTAAAAATGAAGTTTATCTCTGCAGAGATACTGCATGGCCAACAGCATTTTCTGTTTTTATTTTTTTCTTATTTGCTTCCTTCGTGTCTGTATTTAAACACCCCTGCACGACATCATTACTACTTGAGGGCTGGGACAACATCCAAAGCACTATTTCAATTATCGTAGCTAAAATTAATTTATTCATTCTTCTGGTGGTTTTTTTTTCATCAATAATGCTACTTGCCTCCCAATTTTGAAGTTCTTTCTTAATATCTGATAGCCTGAAACTTTCCATGATACTCAGGTTGTGTCTGCATTTGTATCTTTCAGAATAAACTTGTGCTTCCATTTCTGTTTTTTTTTAAGCTACATACTTTTGTGCAGATTTGTTATTTGAATGTTTGCCCACTTTCCCATACTCACCTCCTAGATTGATTTCACATCACAGATTTCCACACAGTTATAATTATAACAAAAGTTAAACATTTTGTGGTGTTGGTGTTATACCATTCACATAATCCCCTTCAATTTGATGAATCTTTGCAATTGGATTCCAGGTCAATTTCTATTCAAGTCCAGCCTCAGTTTTTCAAATTTCTTGAACCTGAAGCACTCTTTGTGAATGGGTGCATCCTGAATGATGGAGAACCAACCTGAAAACCAATGCTTCATTTACCAAAATTTTCAAGCTTCTGGGGGGAGGAGAATAGAGCCAAAATCTTCAAATTTTCTGCATGCAGAAGTTTACAACTTTAAATTACCTCTCATATAAATAGGTGGTTCAAGTCGAGTTCCTATATAGGCACTCCCCGCGTGATATCCATCCACTCCCACTTCCCAAAGTTTGGGCTTAACTGCTAAACTCAGTGTAAAATGTAAATCTTTAGCAGTTAAGACCAGCTAACTTGTATTCCAACACCAAGGGGCTTTCAGAGATGATAGCTATTTATACTGCTGGACCAACAACCAAGAGCACATGAATTCCAAGTCACTGTGCTGCTTTATCATTTGAATTACATTGATATCCAAATGGCTGGGTTAGCAAAAGAAAGCTGGCATTGGTTTCCAATCTTTTAACTGCCGAATGGATAGGCATTCTTCCAAGAACTGTGCTGCAATCCAGCAACATTAAGTTTTGGAGGGGAAAGTAGTTATTCTAATCAGGAAGGAGAGGCAAGATACCAGATCAAAAGGGATTTTTGTTTAGCTACACCCTGGAGGAAGGCAGATCCTTTATTTTATAAGATATGGGGAGGAAGCACACATTGATTCGTTCAGACTCCACTCTGTTGCTTCCCTGCAATCCCCCAATTCCCACATTATCAATAGAGTCTGCGATGGATTTAAAGTTTTCAATTTTTCTTTCACTTTTCCAAGGATAGTTAACTTTTTGAAGGTCATATTCTGCTGAGCATATCTTCTTTGGAGGAAAAAGCAGGAGTAAAAATTCATTTAATTCATACGCTGATAACAAAGAATTTTTGATTTATAGAAGAACTTGTTCACAAATTGGTCCTGGAACAATAATCATATATAATATTGCGATCTTATGTTTGAATGAATCATATTTGTGACAGTTGCATAATATCAGTTGCTGTTTTGTTCATTTGTCATAGAATAACGTATCGTTGATAATTATTTAATTCTTTTTAAACCAACCTCAATCACTACATTCTCTTGCTCCATGATCACATTGTCATCAACCTTCTCATAAAGATAACATATTTATTTCCAAATGAAAACTTTTCCAATACAATTTCAAGTCCATAGAAGTAACACAAATTGTGATAATTGTATGCAGTTGAACTATCTGCCATTTCTCAAAGCCAGCAGAATGAATCAAATGATTCACTCATTTTTTTTAATTGACTGCTCACCCTCTTCCTCCTCCACAAGACCTGCATTCCCCTTAAGGTGAACACAGCAGACACTGCAGCAAGTGCTACCCATATCCCAGAGGCACAGGGGCATTGTGCTTGTCATTGGATGAGCAGCCAGAGAGGTAGTACTTAGCCATGGGCATTTTGCTCATGTTTATGGTTTAATTTGCAGAAAAACTGGAGAATGTCAGAGCAGCTTCAGCAGCATTGGGAATATTCTTTCCCTCATATGTGTACAAGACATGCTACTTCCTCTAAGGTGCCTCTTAGAGAATTATAATATCACATCCAAGAATTTGCACAACCACTGTCTCAGAGCCATCTTGATAGCCACCGGCCAGCCCACTCCAATGAATTCCTCAACTGGAATTGGTTAAATGAATTCACAGCAACTGTATGCTACAGTGCTTGAGGTTGTACTTGCAGCTCTCTTTTCACAACAACTTGAACTTGCCTGGAATTATTTAGTCAACTCACTGGGCCAAAATATTATGTTTAAAAAGGCACACGTTAACACTTCACATTAATGGCTCTTTAAATTGCGATAAATATGTATCCCTGAAAATCAGGACACACCCACAATGAGTCAAGTTATCTAAGCTATCAACCCCACAATTTGGAAGGTTACCAGCATTCGTGGTCCTCAGCCTTCTGGTCAGTCTCTTCCTCCTGGACTCCCCCAGCCCCTCCCTCTCTGGGCTACCAGTGTCTTTCAGTCCCCATTGACACCGCTTCTGGGATCTCTATCCTCCCTTTCTTTTGCAAGCTATCATCACCTACTAGAAAATAAATATTATTTTCCACTATCTTGTTCAAAACTCAACCATAATTTATGAAATTCATCCTACAATTTAGTAGAGCCTTACTCCGCACACCTTTACAAACTGTTTCGGGACTCTCTTGGTGGTGCTACATGCAGTAGGTTGCATTTTGGCACTGCTCCACTCACTTTCTTATTTTTTTCCCACCACCCTCTTACTTCCTATGTTAAAGTATCAATAATACTTTTATAATACTTTTATATGTTTGGATTTTAATCTTTAACTTCCAGAAATAAGTACCAGAGCTAAAGCTGCAGCTGAAAGCAAGGGGAATGGTGATCCTCAACTTACTTTGGAAGCTATTTCCAAACTCCTGGATAAACATTTCCACTTTGGAAATGTTAAAGGAGATTGAAGGCAGATTAACAATACTTAAACAGGAAAATGTTAAGCAACAGAAGTTAATTGCTGAACTGGATAAAGCTGGCAAACAGAGAGATTGTAGACTGGACTCGTTGGAAAAGAAATTAACTTCGACTACTCAAACACCACAACGGCAAAGACAGAAGATTATTGATCTAGAAAGTCGAAGTCAGAGGAGCAACTTGAAGATCATTGGTCTCTGTGAGGATGCCAAAACTGGTAATCCTATTGAATTCCTTTCCAAATTGTTGATGGATGTGTTTGGTTCTGAAGTTTTCTCTGCACATCCTATACTTGACCGTATTCACCAAGCATTAAGACCAAAACCTCCTGCAGAGCAAAAACCATGGCCAGTAATATTGAGATTCCACTATGTGAGTACTAAAGAGCATCTGATTCAAATTTCTCATCGTCAAGGAATGATTCAATACAAAGATTTGAAGTTTTGCCTGGTTGAAGATTACAGTCCAGAAATTATGAGAGACTGCTTTTTAAACCTAATATGTCGCAGCTGTGTTGAAGGAAATTTCAATCTGCATTGTTATTTCCAGCTTGCTTAAGGGTTGTCCTCCCTGATAAATCGCATAAATAGTTTGGATCCGTGGACGAAGCTGAAAAGTTCCTTGACGATCAACTTTCGACTTCAGATGACCAATAAATGTACTGTTTTTTAAAATTTTATTTTTCATATCTTCAGTTTATAAGCAATACATACTTCAAAGATCTTATCTTTTTAAGTCCAGAGTTCTTTGCTCTTTGTTAACACAATCGTGTTTAGTTCTGGAATATGGATATTTATCACGCTCTTATAATTCTTTTCTTCTTTCCTTTTATTATTTTTTAATTGTTTATTTTTGAAATAATTAAGAATCTGATTTGGTGTCTTTATTTTCCTTTGAAATATTAGTAAGATTGTATTTTTGTTAAATGTGGCCTTTTAGAAGATTTAACTGTGTAGAAGATTCCAGTGATTTTTTTCTAAATATGTTTGAAATGTCTATGGTACTCCAATCTAAATGTTTTATCTAATGGTGGTGTTTTGCACTCCTTTTAATTTGGAGATTTTCCATCAAGAGAGGTGGGGTTAAGGGAATTCGTAGGTAGCTTTCTAGCTGTCTATTGGCCAGTTTTTGGGCTTTGGTGGGTGGGGGCATGGGGCTATTTTTAGTTTAGTTTTCCTTTCTGGGCTGTCCTAAAATTACAAATATGTCTGAATTGTCGTAACATCCGGCTCCCCTTTGCACTTTTTTCCCTCTTCCTGATTAATGTCTCCTATGCAGTAAGGTTTACCCTTTACATACCATATGCTTTATTTAAGTGAAATGGATAATATTATTAACTTTGTTTAATGGAATACGAAGGGTTTAAACCATCCGATTAAGCGGAAGAAGATTTTTAAAGTTTTCCATAGATTGAATGTTCAGATTATTTTTACTCAGGAGACTCATATTAGGAAGGAAGATAATCAGTGTTTTTTTTAGGTTTTGGAAAATCAACAATTCCACTCTAATTCACAAGCCCAAGGTGAAAGGAGTCTCTATTTTTATAGACTCCTTATTTTCATTTATTCATTACAAAACAATTTCAGACCCAAATGGTATATTTTTATTCATTACTGGTTTACTTCGTAATAAAAAAGTTGTAATGGTTAATGTTTATGCACCTAACATCGATTACCCCGTGTTCTTTAAACATTTATTTGCATCTCTTCCTAAAAATGAATATACATTGATTATGGGTAGAGATTTCAACTGTTGTTTGAACCCTTCGATGGATAGGTCTGCGTCCTATCAGGTACTTCCAAACAAACTCGTTATTTTTATTAATTCTTTTTTAGTTGATTCTGGAATTTTAGAAGTTTGGAGGTTTTTGCACCCTAACAATAAAGAGTTTTCATTCTTTTCTCATGTTTACCACAATTATTCTAGAATTGTTTTTTTTATTGACTCTCGATTAGCTACATCTGTTATTGATTGTAAGTATGATGCAATCACCATTTCCGATCATGCGCCTTTGAAACTATCAATTAAATTAACTGACGTAATATTTGGTGCCAAGCAATGGTGGTTCAACTCTTCTCTGCTTCAGGATTTAAACTTCATTAATTTTATTAAAGAACAAATTGCCTTTTTCTTTTCAACTAACTCTACAGAAGAAATTTCCAATGGGATACCTTTAAAGCGTATATCCGTGGTCAAATTATTTCATATTCTACTGGACTGAAAAAACAAACTAATAATCAAATACGTAAATTGGTTGATGAGATTAAAGAAATTGATTTTAAAAAACCCCGTTGCTCCTAATTTATAAAAAGAGAATTGAACTTCAGTTTAAACACAATTTGTTATTAACATCCCCAATTGAAATTCAATTACTTAAGACCAAGAGTCAGTATTATATACATGGTGATAAATCTGGTAAATTATTGGCCAAACTGAAAGTTACTTCAGCTAAACGTCAGATTATTAAAGTTCGTAAATGAGATGGTAATTTGATGGTTGACCATGGCTAAATTAATAAATCTTTTCTAGAATTTTATACCTCTTTATACCATTCAGAATTTCCTGAAGATTCCACCTTAATGCATGAATTTTTTAAGGAAACTGCACATTCCGAAATTATCATTTAACGAACGTTTAATATTAGATGCACCCATTTCGGAGGAAGAAATAAAAAAAGTAATCTCTTCAATAAATTCTGGTAAAGCGCCAGGTCTTGATGAATTTTTTAAATCTTTTTCTGATCTTCTTGCTCTTTGGTTATGTAAAATTTTTAAAGATGCCCTATTTGTAGGTAAATTACCACAATCCTTTTATAAAGCATCTATTTCTTTAATTCCTCAAAAAGATAAAGATCCCTCTGAATGTGCATCATACAGACCTATATCCTTATTGAATGTGGACTCCAAAATCTTTTCTAAAATATTGGCTACTAGCCCAGAAAATGTACTTCCACAAATTATTTCTGATGATCAGACAGGATTTATTAAAAATTGCTATTTACAATTTAATATTAGGAGATCAATGAATATTGCTTATACCCCCTCAGCTAAAGTTCCAGAATGTGTTATTTTGCTTGATGCTGGGAAGGCGTTTGACAGGGTTGAATGGGAAGATTTATTTAATATGTTTGAGAAATTTAATTTTGGTCAAAATTTTATATCCACGATCAAATTGATATATCATACACCTTTGTCTTCTGTACTTACCAATAATCAGAGATCCCCCTTTTACAGGCTTTTCTGATGTACTAGACAGGGCTGCCCCTTAAGTCCTTTACTATTTGATATTGCCTTGGAACCTTTGGCAATTGCTTTTCGTGAC
>JARFYF010000063.1:60566225-60576522 GCA_030265395.1 Rhina ancylostomus | reverse complement strand
GGGTTTTCCCCCCATGTGGAAAGATCTACTCTATCTTATCAAAATCAGCCTCGATTCATAACATCTTAAATCACAATTCAGCCGTTGCCTTTCCTGAGACAAATGGCTTCACCACTTCAGTTTTTTTTATATTTGGAGCCTCTGAATTCTAGTACAGAGAGAATAGGTGACAGGGTAACAGCTGGGGGGAATGAGATTGATGGGGACTGCTTTATGAGGTGCCAGGCTCAATTGACAAAATAGATTTCTCCTATGGTATCAACCTTCTAATTTTTTTTTGCCTCCTGATCCTTTGTGTTACCTTGCTACTTTTTGCTTTACTGTCTTTATTGTTCTGCTTGTTTTTATGTTTCAAGGCTTGGGGTCCAATCATCATGACCTCCTAAATCTTACATTTGACAGCCTTTGACTTTTTGTGAAAAACTGCTACACATAGGCTAATGATCCAACATATTTTCCCCCCCAAAGGAAATATAGTCTTTACTGCTCCATTGCTCTACCAATTTTTTTTTAAATTTCCTTGAGCTGTTTCATCTATCAATGTCTCTTTATCAGAACAAGATCTTGAGAACCAAAATAAAATTTCTTCTGCTCCTCCATTTCAGCCTTGTCTCAACATAGAAATGTTGTCTACGCTGATGCTCAAGGTGAAATTCTTCTGTCCCCTCCCAACAGCCTCATGATTGAATTTTGCTCACTTTCAGAATTGCCAGCTTTCTAGTTAAGGAAACCACTGACTTCTTGAATTTTATGACATGCATGGAGAATAAATTGGAGAATGTTTGGAAGTAATATGTTATTTTACAAAGAAATCTTCATCAGGGATGTCAAAAATCTGTACTGCAAACACTTAGCTGTCTCTGACGTGGAGTTGTCTTGTCTGAAGTACTGGTTTGCCTGTATCTTTGCTAAGTCAAGAACATGGACGGTTACAGTATAGACAAAACAATACTTAATAAATCCATGCATATTTATCTTGTCAACAGTTTGACTTGAATATAAATTATTTCGTTGTAAAAGCATACATTTTGCTCTGGGTGTCAACTTGGACTTGTGCTACCATCAATCCTTGCACTGGAGAGGCCAAAACATCAAACATCACATTAACATCCATGCTATACCATTATATGTCATTGCTCTCCAACAAGAACAGTAATTGTTTAATATAACTCTTTGTAAATGACTGTCAGCCCCTAATTCTAAACACAAAACTTGCTATCCCACAGTTGTTCTGGTATTGCATTTAAACTATTTGTGATCATCCACATGCTTGGTATTATCGTTATAGAGCAGTGCTTCTATGATCAACTTGGGACCAAATTGAGAGAAATGAATCTTTCCAGCATGGGCATTTATTCCACGATAGGATACATATCAACTTTCAATGCCTGAATGGCATTCCAAACAAGTCTCCAGACCAATAATCCAGGTCTCTGGTAAATAGTGCATTAATTTAACTACTCTGCCACTCAAACCCTGCAAGCTTGGTCTGCAGTGAGATGAAAGCATCATGTTAAACATGATCAAAATCTGATTGTCTCAGCCTCTATGTTCATGTTGACTTCAGATTTCCTGGACAGACTGGTGCCCATAAAAGCAGCAGCATCAGCCCTGATGGCATGAATGTTGCCATTCTGCAGAGAAGTTCATACATCTGGAAGGGATACTCTTGTATAAAATAACTAACACAAAAAAATAATCTTAAGCAAAAATCAACAACCACAGTATTTTAAAATCAGAATATACTCACCAGCAGGAGCAGGACATATTCTAATTGGTTTCTGTTTTAGAATGGACATAACATTTTGAATTGGCTTAATTATAATGGTTTTCCCAGTTAGCCCCGCACTTGGCTGTGAAACTGGCAAAGCTGGAATGAAGATGGGCTTTGGTTGAATTGGCTTCTGCTTTGATACATTTGAAGGAACATTTACTGAAACAAAGAAAATATTGTGTTTTTAATTATTTGAGAAAAAACAAATTATTAAAATAAAAAAGATTTTACAATTCAGGTATCAAAGCAGAATTTCAGCAAGTTAACTCATTTCACTTCATTACCAAATGCAAGTAAACAACTTATCTTTCTTCATTAATCTTAATAATTTCACCATATAATTTACATAAAACACTTGGCAAAACAAATAATTAAATGTAACTTTAAATTTTTTATAATTTTAAACACACATGTACAGAAATAAAAATTTAAAAATCAAATTGCTTATAAAGAACTAAAATTAAATTCAGACTTTTCAGAGGCAATTTTGATAAATCCTGCCCACATTTTGGTAATTGAGAAATTGAGAACACATGTTGGACACTTTGGTGTTGAGTGGAGGCAGCTGCCAAACACATTCCTTCGCTTGAAACTTCTTTACCGTTCGTATGGCCAGTCATTTCACTGCAAACCACAAGACATGTTTTTCTAATTCTTTAGAAATCAATAAAATCATTACCATCTATGGGTTAGCATTCTAAGGGAGAAACATGCAAGAAAATATTAGTTGTACAGCAAGAAAATTCATACTGTACAAGACTAGCTATATTAGTCAGCAGGAAAATAATGATCAGTATTTTTCAAAGTGACCAACTTAAACTGCTCAAACACTTTGCACACCATCAACAGGTGGATCAAAATTGTTCCCAATATCACTGAATGTAAAAATAGTAACCACATTAGCATGTATAACAAAAATCATACACAAAGCAATAAACTTCTTTTAACACCAAGTTGGCAACAGTCTGGTATATATCGCTCCTCAATTTAATTTATTGCATGTAACACCAACAAAACTAAATGGAAAGAGAAATCCATGTTTCTGAGGCAAATGATCCAAAATGATGTGGCTGAAGATTTTGTAATATCCTTTCGTTTGAAATGTGCTGGTTCATGCTTTCTCTCAGAACCAATTTCCTCAAGCCTTGAATTTTGCTACAAAAGGTATGGTCTTGACATGTGTATTTTCTTTCATTTACATTACTTCTGTAACTTTCTTAATCAGTCATACAAGACACAAGTATAATCTTAAACACCTCCACATCAGTAATAATACAAACAGCCAGTCTGCCTTCTTGCAAGACTGCAAACCACAACTTTCAATTCCATTCCCCTTCTGTATCAGAAGCCTACCATCGCAACATTGAGCAAAAACTCCATATCCTCTCCTCACGGATCTTTCAAGCTCTACTCAGCAAAACTTACTCAAATTTTTAATCATTTTGTTAAATTCCTGTACAATTTCAGTCACCTATCAAGGCATTAACATAAATAACTCTGATCTGCATCAATTGACCAAGTGGGCTCAAGGCACCCACCTCTAAAATCAATGACTGTCCACCCAGTGTCATAATTTTACTGCTTCAACTCCCAGCTGCTTTCCCTCAACTGCAACATTGATAGCAGAATAATCTATCTGCCTCACACTTGAAATTCTCTTAAGGATAGTTTGGGTTTTGCACCATCATTTCTCCCAATTTCCCATTAGCTTGTTAAAATATAAATTTCTTTGTTTCTTCACAAGCTGTGTGGAATGCTGGGAAGTTTTCCTTTATTACCCACTCCTCATTGGCCTGACACACTACGTCAGCTCAGGACGTAAATCTAATTTTTAATGAAAACATTGTACAACCTTCCTCTCTGCAGTACAGGCCCGGGTATACAATCTGGATCTCTTCCTCACATCAAACACAATGGTAATAGATATTGGACTGAAAATGAAGGAACCACAATTTCTGGTCCAAACAAAATGGCAAGTGAATGAGAGTTCCTGTGACTGTACTAACGTTGTAATAGAGTAGCAGCAATGCTTCATGTGACAGATACATGCCTCATCATCGGTGGCAGAAGGGATGCAGCATACATATGTCACATGATGCCATATTGCTCAAGTATCAAGTTCATTGAGTGTTGCATAGGTTGTGTCCCAAGTGAATGGAAAGAATTCTTAAGGATTTTGTGGCCCAATCCCCAGCTGCTGAGAAGCTTTGAAACTGAGCTGCACATCATGAAATACTAAATCTAGACATTTCTGTTGTAACAGCAATGAGTACGTAGCTGACCATGGGAAAAGCAATGAGTTTTGAGATTAAGGCCAATAATTTTGAGTGATTGTCCTCCTGCCTTGTTAATGCTCATGGCAAAACTGAATTGAACCAGGTACTGAATTTGCTTGAGTTGAAAAGCTGGATCAGATGGGTTAATTGGTAACCAAGGGATGAAAATATTTTTCCCAATAACATTACCAGTTATTACTGTAGCCTCAATTACATCTGGTATTAATGTTTAAACTGATAATCTCGTGCCATTGCGTATTATTGGTGGATCCAAGTTCCTGAGTAGCATGTCACACTATTGATAAATTTGTCCAGGTTTTAGTGATAGCCTGTGCAGCATCATTTTTTTTGGGTGCGAAGATTGCTCTCTCACAAAACCACTGGAAACAAACCACCTTGTGCTTAGTAAAATTGTCATTTATTCTTCACAATGGATATCCCTATTTTCACATTCTTATTTTCCCCAGGTGGATGACACTTTCTACTATTTTGAAAAAGCACAACAAATTGTCCTGTGGTAAATGGATCACAAGATACTTGAATAATAAATCTGGCACAATTATGCAAACAGCATTTTAACAATTTGGCACATGGGTGATGACATTACTGGTACAATATCAATGCACTTTAAGGTCAACTTACTGAGTGAAGTCACTTGTTAGTAAATACTTTTAAGCAAATCAACAAGGACAGTTGTGTCAAAATGTGTGAAGTATATGAAATAATATTGTCCTTGAATTTTTCCCCTTTCCACTCTGGCAATTTTCACTCAGAGATAAAAATAAAAATTACACATAGGAATTGGCCTCTTGGTTGTTTATGCCTGCTCTGTGATTCAATACAATTATGGATGATTGTCACCTTAATTCCACATTCCCAGCTGCTTGCAGTAACCTTTCACCCACTTGATTAATAGAGAATAATGCTACCTCTGCCTTAAAAATATTAAGAGACTCCAGTTTTGATCATTCTTTGAAAAAGAGAATTGCAAAGGCCCAGAACTCAATGGGTGTTAGATGGTCAACTTGGTGGGGCAAAGAGCCTGTTTGCATGGTGCATGACTCCTCGGCTTTAATACTTTCAAGAAAAATTTCACCTTCTCTATCTTAAAAGTGAAATCTCATGTTTGAATAGCGGCTCTTGGTTAAGTAACTCAAAGGATCACAAGAACACTCAAATTTGTGACATCACGCCACATAAAAGGACATTACAGCAAATGGCCACATGCTTAGTCAAGCATGGACAAGGAGGCAAAGGCTTAAGTTCCAGAGTTAATGTCCAAGACAGCCAAAACCAAACTTTTCAACAGCGCAACAATTAAAACTGGAGGTGAACGAGAGCTCAAGAAGGAAATCTCAAATATTAGAGGGCTTGAAGATATTATAAAGACGGGGAGTATTGGGTGCTCCCAGGTATGGAAGTCAACATATGTTAACTATAATAAATATAATACTTTGTATGGAATGAGCTGCCAGAGGAAATAGTTGAGGCAGGTACATTAACAACATTTAAAAAGACACTTGGATAGGTACATGGATAAGAAAGGTTAAGAAGGGCATGGGCCAAACAAACACTTGCAAATGGGACTAGCTCAGATGGGTATCTTGGTCAGCATGGACAGTTGGGCCAAAGGGCCTGATTCCATATTGTAGGACTCTATGACTCCAACTAGCAAGTAGGAGATGGAAAACCAGGAGTTTGAACAATCTGCACCTGGATACCAGAAATTTTCACAAGCTTAAATTTACATGCAGTGAAACATGCAAGGATAGCCTTGTCTTTGGAATAGTCAATTCAGACTTAACAGAGAAGCAATGGCGTCTTTTGCAACTAATGAGCAGAGCCAGAGTTGGAGTCAAGCCATGTTAAAGAGAAGAAACTAGGAGGTCTTGGTGGAGGAGCAGCTGTGTGGTTAGAAGCCATCTCAGGATCAAAGGTAGCACTGAGATTGCAGTTTGACTCAGGTAGTTGGCAAGGCCCAAGATGGTGTCATGCCTTGCAAACAGAAAACAATAACTTAATGCCAAGGAAAATTTTTGATCAGACATTACTACTCATGCCGTGTGGCAATTCTGAAATAATGAAGGAGTCAAGAGTCCCCAAGGTACAGCTGAGTTTCATCAACATGAAATTTGCAGGAACTGGCCACTCGGCCCCTCAAATCTACTCCACCATTTAACAAAAATCATAGTTGATCTGATTGTAATGTATTCATGGCCATTGGCAGTATCCTTTCATCCCTCCCCCCTACTTTACCAACAATCTATCTCTGCTTTAAAAATATCTTAAGACCACCGTTTGAGGAATAGAGGACAAAGGAGTCACAGCTCTCAGAAAGAAAGCATTTTGCCTCACCTCCGCTTTAAAGTGCCTTATTTTTAATACATTAACCCAAGTTCTACTTTCTCCCCACAAGAAGAAATATCCTCTCCAAATCCTTGTCAAGACCCTTCAGGACCTCATCATTTCCATTCATGAACCTCCCTCTCTTCCAAACTCAAGTAGTATCTCACCCAGCCCACCCAACCTTCCGGGTAGTCATACCTTGTACTAACTCATCAGGTTTTGCTTCAGGTAAATGCTTCACATTTAACTCTTCGGCAGTGGAAGAACAGTCACTGCTTTTACTACATGTTGAGACTGGAGAGGACTGAAGCAATGAAGAGAAGAGCAGATCTTCCTGTTTAAAAGATAACAATCACAGTAATTATATTAACCAAAGACTATTGGTCTCATGCACCTCCAAAGCACATCTACTCTGATATGATTTGTTTTAGAACACTTTATAATTGACTGTTCCAAGTGTTTTAGTATGTTTCAGAGACTTTGTTAATCCATATTTGCGATACAACATTTAACATATTGCATACTTGAAAAGACTTACAAACAAGTACTTTCAATTCTGACAAAAAGGTTAACAATGGACCAGATTTTGTGTGGAAAAACTGGCATTATTGCATCTCAGATGGCAATGAGAGGGCATACAGGAGTGAGATAGATTGGCTGGTTGAGCGGCGTCACAACCTCAGACTCAACATTAGCAAGACCAAGTAATTGATTGTGGACTTAAGGAAGGGGAAGTTGGATAAACACACACAAGTCTTCATTGAGGAGTCAGCAGCGGAAGGGTGAGCAGCTTCAAGTTATTAGGCGTCAACATCTCAGAGAATCTATCTTGGGGCCAATACATTGATGCAATCACAAAGAAGGCAGGCCAGCAGCTCTACTCCATTAGGAGTTTGAGGATATTTGGTATGTCACCGAAGTCTCTTACAAATTTCTACAGATGTATGGAGAGCATTCTGACTGGTTGCATCACCGCCTGGTACGGAGGCTCCAATGTGCAGGCTCGAAAGAGGCAACGGAGGGTTGTAGATTCAGCCTGCTCCATCAGAGGCACAACCCTCCCCACCAATGAGGACATCTTCAAGAGGCGGTGCCTCAAGAAGGCAACATCCATCATTAAGGACCTCACCACCCAGGACCTGCCCTCTTCACGTAACTACCATTGAGGAAGAGGTTCAGGAACCGGAAGACCCACACTCAGCGTTTCAGGAACAGTTTCTTCCCCTCCACCATCAGATTTCTGAACAGTCCACAAACACTACCTTGTTATTCCTCTTTTGCACTATTTATTTATTTTGTCACTTATAGTAATTTTTATGTCTTTAGGTCTTGCACTGTACTGCTGCTGCAAAACAACAAATTTCATGACATATGTCAGTGATAATAAAATCTGATTCTGAATGCTTAGCAATTTTGGGAGTCCAGTGAGGGAGCACAATGTTCCAACAACTCTCCAGCAGTTACTCTGGGATGTTTTCCCAAACCAATACTGTGATAGGAACAGCATATCGTTTGTGTTTAAAAAAAAAAGAGTTGAATGCAGTGATTAACATCTAAAGGATAAAGATTGGGAAGAAAGGCCAAGCAATAAAACAGCCAGATTAGAAATAATGGAAAACAAAATGAAGAGGACAATCATTATGTGAAAAATGAAATGGGATAAAACAATTGGATATCATTGAGCGTTAGATAGGGACAAGATTATTCAGAGAATTTTATCAAAGAAAAAGGAACGTTAATCTCAACATAAGAACATCATGGAAAACAAGATGGAGATACAATCTTCACTTGAACCAGTCTTCAAATTATTTTAAGCACTTAAACACCTCCCGCAATTATTCAAAACCACAACTAGAGTTCATTAAATCCATAAGATGTTTTGTTTTGAAGTTTAAGACTCCTTCAAAATATGTTATGGAAAGGAGCATTTGCAGGCCATCTGTTACCATTTTCATGAATATTCATTCATGAATCTTCCCCATTTAAAATGTAAAGCAGAAGTGCACATTTACTATATATAGACTGCTGCTGGTCTTCAGGTTTAAAGGATAAAGTATTGGAAATACAACAAAAATTGAAACCAAATCAAATCAAAGGCAAGAAATTAACAGATTTAAAGTTTAAAAAATGAATGAAAATAAAAATGAGACAAAAAGGTTATCACATTTCAAGGACTTAATAGTTTCCATCCTGGTTAAACAAAAATGTGGTGCAGAAGATGTAAATGTCAAATCTCGATCTTCCAGTACTTTCTTAATTCTGGAAATGAAAATTGCCATTTGTCATTCCATGATTTAACAAAGGCAGGAGAAGTAAGGGACAGAAAACTATTATCTAATTGCTATAGTAGAGACATTATTAAAATCACTTTCTAGGGACAGAGACACAGAGAATTCACACATAAATATAGTCAATTGCAAGTTGATCAAAGACTTGATGGCAATTTGTAAAGTGCAAGTCATACATAAATATTTAATTTTATTAACATAATCATAATCAACATATTGTAATTACTAATAATATTTAACTAAAGTTCTTGTTAAAAAGGTGCAAGATGCTATTGATATGGAAATTACATTTTGTAAGGTTTTACTGATTAATTTCTTCTGTCAGAGTGCTATCACTCTTTGGTATTCCCTATCCCAAGAGCCACGGTGTCGAACTCACTAAACATATTCAAGGCAGCAACTGAGACATATTTGAAGGGAATGAAGATTATGGGGAGAGATTAGGAAAATAGTGTTGAGTCCAAGGTTGGAGCAGTCATAATCTTACTGGATGGCAGACCTGGCTCAAAGGACCAATTGGCCTACTTCTGTTTCTTATAGTCCTATGGTCCACACAATAAATATGACATAATTTGGAGGAAAGAGACTGAATGAAGGGATAATGGTTACGTACCAAAATTGGCAGGATGTGACTTACAATGTACCCCAGGGATCTGCAGAGGGGCCCAAGCATGCATTTATTTCATAACGCACCTGACATCAAATTCCAAATGCATGAGCCATTGTTTAGTGTCAATGTGTACATTCAGTCTTCTCCATCTAGCCATCTGTAGAGTTTGCAGCTGTCAAATAAATGCCACATGCTTTGGTGGACATGACATTCATATGGACTGTCATTTCCTATCTCCTCATAGTCTGCCCCATGTTACACAATTTAATTTCAGATATCTGCCACTCACTCTCCTTCCTTTTATCATTTAAGGAAAGTTGTTTATAAACATAAATTACAATACATATTCACATATTGATTGACAGCACCATGGTGCTACCATGCAAACAGCTGCAGTCTGGATTAAAGTGTTAAAATCAAATAAAGCTTTAAAAATGTAACCTAATTTTGTGAATGCCATTCGCAGAAAATACAAATAACACATTAAAGTCAATAGGAGGAGAAACTGCTTACATGTTGCAATGTTGAATCTGTAGGAGAAGGCACTGAATAGTTTGAAGCTGGAGATGGAGGCTCAGACTTCATTTGTCCACCTTCAGGAGAAAGACATACAAAAAAACATTTTTTTATAAACTTGATACATACAGACAAAAAGATTTACATACCAACAGGCAATTATTCTGTTTTAGCCTGATTTGTTAAAATTCAGTTTACAGACAATGGATTTTATTGTCCACTCTCAAATTAGTCTCCCACTGATAATGGAGACACAAGAGACTGTAGATACTTGAATCTGGAGCAACAAACAATCTGCTGGAGGAACTCAGCGGATTGAGCAGCGTCTGTGCAGGTGAAAGGAATTATCGGTGGTCAGGTCGAAACCCTGCATCAGGATGGTGAATGGAGAGAGATGGCCAGTGTAAAGAAGGAGGGGAGAGTAGTGAGGCAGGAGTCTAAGGTGATTGGAGAACTGAGGAGGGGTGAAAGATGACGGCCAGGTTGC
>JARFYF010000063.1:60507170-60517500 GCA_030265395.1 Rhina ancylostomus | reverse complement strand
AGCACCTGAGCTCAGGATTGAATCTCTGGTTGCTGGAGCTGTGAGAGAGCAGCACTATCTGCTGGGCCACTGTGGCACATTTGTTATTATGTGCTCAAATCCTGGGTCCAGGATTAATGGTGAAAAATATGTGGGTAGTCAGCAGGTTACAAATGACCTAATAAGATGCTCTCACCACTTCTGTAAATTGTCAAAATCAGTGAAAGAATTAAGGGAGACTTGTAGGTACATGCTTAACTCTGGATTATCCAGGGGCTGGTTGACTAGTTTATAAGTCCGACAGGGAGAAATGAAATCTTCCTGGTCTAACCCTGCTGTGCTCAGCAGCACTGTGGCTGGCAGCACTGCACATTGTTAGGTGATTGCTGCCTCTAGTTGTGGCGGGTTAACTTTAGGTATGGGCATTGGATGACATGTAAGGAAGCTTTCAGGTAGTTGCTGCAGTCAGACGCCACATGAGGGTGAACCATCTGCAGCTCACTCTCAATTGTCCATATCATGTGGGATGGGAATCTCTTTTCACACATACAAGCTGCTTTCGGACACTGAGCAACCCAGTTGGCAGCACAGATGAAAAAAGCCTTTGTCCTTTCACTGGAACTTCAGCTGCTTCAGATATGCCCATGAAGTTGTGTTGAGATCATTTTGATGGATCTAAGGAGAGGGGAGACTATTACAGCATGGCAGGGCACTTGTCAGCAGCTCCTGCACCTGCCTGGAGCAGGTGTTCAAAGGAGGGCAGAGCCTGGAGATAGAGCTGGCAGGTGTGCATCTTCTTGGGCTAATCCAGGTGCATGGTCTTCAGATGGATCTGCTGCTGAAGACTTGCTTGGTGCAGGCAATGCATGTGTAGTGATGCTGTAGCCCATGGGTGGGCCATTGGTATGATTACTCTGCTCCTCTCCATTGGCTGTATTTATGCATTATCCTTAGAGGAACATCCTTCCATTATGTCAGATAATTAACAGTCAACTATAGTGACTTTCACAACCCGAGGATGTCAAAAAGTGCTTTGTGAGCCAATTAAAAACTTCTGAAGTGCAATCAGTTTGACATAAAGCAGGAAACATGGCAGCCAGATTGCATGCAACAAGGTTCCACACAGCAGCGTGACAATGACCAGATAATCTCTTTCCTGCAGTGTTGAATTGGAATTAAGTATTGGCAATGACACCAGGGATCACTCCCCCGCTCTTTTAAATAATTTAATGAGATCTTTTCAGTCTACGACAAGCTAGACAGGATCTTGGTTTCATGTCTCGTCTCTACTATGTCAGACCAGCTATTTTTGCCCAAGTTCCCGCAGGGGGGATTCGAACCAAAAAGCTTCTGGTTCAGAGGTGAGAGTACGAACAACTGATGCACAATTGACACAAACATGAAGATATCAACAATAGAAATATAACTGAACTTAAATACACATCAAACAATTGTCCTGGTGGCCTTCTGTTGTGCTTAGTTTTTGCTTATGTTCTAAAATTGTTTGTAGCTGAGAGGGGGCAAATCATAATGGGTTCAAGCAGGTCAGGTGCTGGACCTGATTGTTCTGTGTATGATTGGAAGGTATGATGTGAGTGGCTCAAACGTGATTGAAGGGGGATCTGTTTGGATACGATTGTCCTCAAGTTTACAGTAAATGTCGTTGCATTGCAACCCAGAAGAAACATCATAATGCCATCAAATATGAATTTTTAAAATTTCCTTTCAGTACTTTTGTCTACTTATTTGAGAGGAAATTAGGCAATTTAACTGAGGGTCAAAAACCAGCTGAGATTGGATGGCTGTGCTTGGACTGATGACTCCAGGTCTTCTTCTTGCCTTATCCACCAAAGTAGCAGATGGACACGCTGATGGACTGCGACTAGCAATCAGCCCTGGAATTTAAAGGACACCAACCCATTCAAAGTCATTCAAAGACTGAGTGAGTGCTCAATCACCTGATTGAGCAACACTGCAGCATCATAAGTAAAGCATACAAAAATGAGTGAATAAAAATTAAAAATGGGTAGTGGACAGTGTTGACCACATCAGCTGTTTTATTTAACTTTTTTCCTGAAGACTAACCCACCGGCTCTTGAGTCCACTATCCTATGGCATTTACTAGATAGACAATCTGGGCTTGATCACAATGCAAATCTGGAGTGTTGTGCTTCGCAAGATCCCCAAGCTGTGTATGGTCCATTTTTGGACAATGGACAAACCAACAGATGTTACAGTGCCTGAGATGTAAATCTCAGGTGTTGTAGCAGAGCCCTATTTAACTAGGCAGGTTACTGGTCAGCCAAGTTGTTACAGAGACAGTTCATGGTCTTCTGGGTGGTGCTCCTGCAGGAAGCTGCCCAGTTGCCCTCCTGTCCATACTGACTCAACTCTCAAGGTCTCCAGGTCATTCGCGGCACAACTACTCAAACATGGCTGCAGCAGTATGGTGGCCACCTGTGTTGTTCTGAGGCCTTTTGTTGCAGCGATGTGACCGTGTATAGGGTGCCTGCCATTGTCTGTTTGTCATTCCTTTTCTCCTTAGCTTCAGATGATAGGCAGTACTATTCCAGTGAGGAGTGAGGATGTATAAACTGTTGACTTTCATTGGCTTAAGGTAGCCAGTATTTGTGCACTGCTACTATCCAGTTGTGGTCATGATGGGCAGAATCGCTAGAAGAGCTGCTTCCTCACAGCTCCAGTGATCCAGGTTCAATCCTGACCTCCGGTGCTGTCTGTGTGGAATTTGCATGTTCTCTCTGTGACCACATGGGGTTCCTCTGGGTGCTCCAGTTTCCCACCCACATCCCAAAGACACACAGGCTGGGAGGTTAATTGGCTGCTGTAAATTGTTCTTCACGTGTAGGTGGTCTGCAGTTGTTGATGGGAATGTGGAGAGAATAGGTTACAGAGAAGATTAGTGGGGCATAGACTCAATGGACCAAAGTGGCCTCCTCCTACTCATCAGGATATATGGAAATATAGATAAAGGTATGTGTATTTGGAAGGATTGTTTGCAAGAGGGTAAAGGCATAGAGCAGTCTTGTAGGGGTACCACCTGTTGGCTGGAATCAAAGAATGAAGAGGTACATTCCTTGGAATTTACTACATACCTGCAGAAGGAATGATTGACAATTGAGGACACCATGATCAGTTTGCACATAGATACTATTGGAAGCTTGTTGGTCAAAGGGCAAATGAAAATCCAAAAACTGATTTCCTCATTTCCTTTTGAACAAGTAAACAAAGTACTCAAAGGAAATTTAAAAGGTCAGGCAGTATCTATGGAAAGGAAAACAGAGTTAACTTTTCAGGTCAAAACCCCTTCCTTAGAACTGTTATGGGCAAGGTTTGTCCCATGAATAACCTCAGTACTTTTCGCTGGGTCAGTGTAAACTGATAGGAAACAACTATTCAGGAGGACTCTCCAGTTTATTGGGGAGAATGTTGGTTAGCGTAACGCTTTACAGCACCAGCGACCTGGATTCAATTCCAGCTGCTGTCTGTAAGGAGTTTATACGTTCTCCCCGTGTCTGCGTGGGTTTCCTCCAGGTGCTCTGGTTTCCTCCCACATTCCAAAGATGGGTTAGGACGTTATGGGCATGCTATGTTGGTGCTGGAAGTGTGGCACCACTTGTGGGCTGCCCCCAGAAGACTCTATGCAAAAAGCTGCATTTCACTGCATGTTTCAATGTACATGTGACAAATAAAGATATCTTATTTTACCTAGTTAATCATGATGGCGGGCCAGGGATGTATTCACACAATCACGGGCACCAATTGGATCAAGTTACTTGAGTTGGGAAACTGTGTATCAGAGTTTTTGGGCAGTGATGAGATCCTGGAGTCACTCAAACTAAGGGCTGCATTGGTCACCACCCAAAAACACCACTGGCTTGAGAAGTGCCAAGAAGTCCAGAACATTCAGTACCTCCACATCATTATTATGGGTCTGTTGAGAGAAAAACAGATTAACATTTGATGGCCTTTCATCTGAACTTGGAAAAGTTAGAAATCAAACATACCTAAGTTGTAAAGAAAGAAAAGGGGTATTGATAACAAAAGGAAAGAAGGAATGTTTGTCATAGGATGGAGTCCAGGAAAGACAGGCAAATATATTTTCACAAAGATAGCACTGCTGTAATGTGAAACCTTTCAAATGCTAATCTGATCCCAGATAAGTGTGATCTGTTACTGTTGTAACAGATCATTCATGAAAGAAACATACCTTTGTATGTCTCTTTCAGACAACCTGACATTTATTTTCAAAGCAATACTTGGCATGTAGGTATTTTTTGACAGGGGGAGGGGCTCAGTGTCCCCATGATATTCACTGCTGGCCCTAAAATATAAACAGAATGATGGAAATCTTCAGCTGATCAGGCAGCATGCTTGGAGAGAGAAACAGAGTTAATATTTTAGATTCATAACCTTCTGAAGGGTTAAGTTGATAATCATCTGAACCAGGAAATGTTAGAAGTTAAAGTGCTACAATTGCAGTGAAGGTGAAGAGAACATAAGGAATGTTTGGGAGAGGATGGAGACCATGAGAAACTGAATGACACAAACTGGGTGATATTGGCTGTGAGAAGGTGGTGCAAGCATTGTTGATCTGTCTGAAGGTGTAACTGGTAGGAAATGAATAAGGACCAAAGAGAGACCAAAATAACACTAAGTATGAGATACAGAACACTGCAGCTGCTGGAAATTCTCATATTAAACAGAATGTTGGAAGTATCCAGCAGGATCAACAGTGTGGGGAGAGAAAATCTGAGTTAATGTTACAGGATCATGATGCTTCATCAGAATTGGCAAGCTCTGCCACAAACTGGAAAAGTTTTTCAAACCCTGGCCTGAGAGGAGCCCACTTTTGTGATGACCCTGGCAACCATGTTCACTTGTTGAGGCTTTCTTGCTGAATGGTGAGACAGGGTCACAATAGGAGAATCTAAGTCATGGGCGTGGGAGTCTCTCTGACTACTGACCCTGCCATCATCTTGACTCTGGATGTAATGAGATTGATGAATTGGGATGTGAATGGAGAGAAGGAGCTGGAACTGAAAATGGGCAGGTTGGTTGAGCAATGAGATGGAAGATTATTTAATTCAACCTCTGGAATATACCTATTCAGGTTTGGTATTCTATCTGTGGACTGAGGATCTAAGATATTTCAAAGGGCTGAATTTAGATCTGTGTTTTGGTCTGAGATTGGAGGGTCAGTTGCAAGGTGCAATATAATTGCAGGAGCTTTGCTTTGGAACAATGGTTCTGGATGTGATGGTGTCACAAGAGACTGCAGATACTGGAATTTTGAGCAACACACAAAGTGCTGGAAGAATTCAGTGTGTAAGGCGGCATCTATTGGAGGGTAATGGACAGTTGGCATTTTGTTCATCTGGACTGGGTGTGATTGTGGGTTCTGAGGTTTAGGCCATGGATCTGGGAATGAGTGTGAGATCTGTTTTCAGTCAGTCTCCATTTAGGGTAATTTGGACAGGCACAAAACACTCCCAGCAACTGTGCATCCTTATTTAAGATGATGTAGGCTGCAACCAGTAGCAATATACCAATTCAACACAATTTATAACCAGAAAATTTAAAAACTGCCAATGCTGCAAATCTGAAATAAAAACAGAAAATGCTGGAAACACTGAGGCAGCATTTCAGTGGAAAGAAAAATAGAGTTGAGGTTTCAGGTCAAAGACCCTTTATCAGAACAGGGAAACAAAGAAAACCAATTTGTCTCAAGTTGCAGGGAAGTTGGGGGAGAGATGGATTTCTAACATGATGGCCTGGCCTATATGTCAAACAACCATTAAAATTCATCCTTCAACCAGTCCCGGTTCAATGTGGAGCGTGCAATGGTCTGCCAGAAATAGCATGAATGTTCCTAAAAATGAGTTGTCAACCTGATGAAGCAACAACACATGACTACGTAGGAAAGCTGCATGCAATGGACAGAGTTATGAAATTCCAGTCATGATGGTCAGATTCAGATTAGTTTATTGTCAAATACACCAGGGTGCAATGAAATTCCCTGCTCATGTGGCTCACAGTATAAACAGTGTGCATGGTAATAAATACAACAATAAATACAGCGATGAGCGCAAGAATGGAATGGTGCAAAGTATCATAGTGCGAATGGAGGTAGTTCAAAAAGAAATGCTAAAATGACAAATGGAAGAGGTGGAAGTAAGGGTTAGGGAATGTGGCAGCCCCACTGGGAAGGAGATCTCAAAGAGGTGACTAGTTCTGAAGTCAGATAGCAGTGGGGAAGAGGTTGTTCTTGAATCTGGTCATCTGGGCTTTCAAGCTCCTGTATCTTCTCCTAGAGGTAGAAGAGAGAAAAGGGAACAGTCAGGGTGGCAGGTATCCTTGACAATACATTTAGCCTTCCTGAAGCAACATACCATGAAGATGGACAGGGTGGAAGGAAGTGATGAACCTCCAATGGACTCTGGTCTTTGCCACATCTAATTGTGAATTGTGCTGGAATATTAAACAATCAAATGGCTGAGTAGCTTCACAGGACAACTCCCTCCCCACTGATGGCAAAGCCCAGCACATGAGAACTAAAGACAAAGTTGAAGAATCGGCAATCATTTTAAACCGATGGAATAATCCATCTAAGCCTCCTTTTGAGGTCCCCAACATCATGGTCATTGGTCAGTTTGATTCACTCCAGATAACGTCAGGAAACAGCTAGTGAGCACTGGCTATGGGACCCAAAAATGTACTGAAGATATGCACCAAAGCTGACTACACCTTTAGTTGAGAGGTTTAGGTAATGAGAAAGTGTAGGCATCTCCTTGGCAGTGTGAAAAATAGCTTATATATATCTCCTGTCTCCAACGAATAGAAAAAGCCCATTATGGCTAATTACTGTGTGCTCCCTGTACTCTCAGTTGACAGAAAACTAATGACAGATGTCACCAATAAATAGAAGTCACTGACCAGTAACCTGCTTGCTTTGGGTTTCACCAGAATCACTCAGCTCCAGGTGTCATTCAGCTTCAGTCCAAACTTGGCCAGGTGAGATGAGACTGAGTGCCTTTCATATCAAGCCAGCATTTGATTGAGACTGGCATTGAAGACCCAGTGGCCATTAGGAAGAAATCTCCACCAACAAAGGCATTGCTAGTGCAAAGATAAATGGTTGTTGCTGTAGGAAGCTGGTCATCTCAACCTCAAGATTTATGTCAGAGTAGTATCCTAGGTCCAACCATCTTCTGCTATTCATTGATGATTTGTCCTCAAGATTGGACATACAGTTGTTCCATAATGATGTTTAATACCATATTCACCCCCTCCGACAATGAAACTGCTGAAGCCAGCATGCAGCAAGACCATACAACAGTCAGGAATTAGCTAATTAGTTAACATGTAGTGTCCATGTGACTACTTTCAACTTTACCCATCTCTCATTGTCATTCAACAGCATTACCATTGCATAATTCCACATAACCAGCACCTTGTGGTCCACCATTGACCAAAAATTCAATTTGATCAGTCACATAAATCCTGTGGCTATAGGGGCTGCTCAAAGGAGGGTTAACCTGCAGCAGTCAATTCACTTCTGAATTTCTGGAAATTGTTCCAGCATTTTTAAGGGAAGAAACAAAAAGGTGTTGGGAATACTTGCCTGGATGGGTGTGGCTCCGCCAAAACTCAGAAAGAATAGCAGTGTTCAGAACAAAGTGGCCTACTCTCCCACCAAATTATTACTGCTGTTAGAGATAGGCACATTTACTCAATGGATTCTCAGAGGACTCCCAGAGTTATAGATTCTTACCTCTACTTGAGATGTATCCAACTAATATAATGGAAGAGTCTGAGATATTGACTGTAAGGGGACCATGATCTGCTGCAACAAGTTGAAGATTTTCTGGTGGATGTCCAAATTAGGACGATGTATGATGCTGGGGCTGGAGGTTGGGGAGGAAGATCAATAATTGGGAAGTGGTTCCGGAGAGGTGATTAGTGGTGGTGGGAGCACAGTCTCACCTTTGGAGGAAGGAACAGCTGGTAGCAAGAGTGTGTGGAGAGGTCAGGGTGGGTTAGGGAGAGCATGGGGGATGAAGAGTGAAGGGAGAAGGAACTAAGAGGGAAAGGGAACAGAGAGAGATAAGAGGCTGAGAGAAGAGCTGTGTGATGGAGGAGGAAACTGAATGTGAAGCAGAAGCAACAAGGGGGGAAAGGTTGGGTGATGAAGTGGTTGTGGAGGTAGCTGAAAGGGGTGAGTAAAGGGTATGATGTTGAGAGGGTAGGGTTATGAAGAGGGAGTTGTGAGAAGGTGTTGAATGAAGGGGAGGAAGCTGAGGAGGAAGATGCATTGAAAGGAGGAGAGGAAATTGAGGGAGACAGTTAGGAAAAGGGACTGATGGAGGGATGGGATTGGTTTGGAGGGGTGAAGGGATTGGTAAAGAAGTGTGTGAATGTGTGTGTGGACCTGTTAAGTCTGCGTATGATTGTAGGATCTGTGGTTGGGGGACCAGGGCTGTGGGTGTGATTTTGGAATTTGTGGTTGGGGTCGAAGGATCTGGGTGTGATCGTGAGATCTGTCGTTTCGGTCCAGGGTTCTTGGTGTGATTGTGGGTTCTGTGGTTGGGGTCGATGGTTCTGGGTATGATTGCAGGGCTGTTGCTTGGTGCGATGGCTCTGGGGGCGATTGCGGAGCCTGTTGCCATGGCTTGCTGCTTGCAGTAGCTCTGGCGCCGGTGTCGGCAGCGGTTCGTATCCTGATCCTGGGCCGATCCGATTGATTTTGTCCCCGTTCGGTCTCTTTTTTTTCCCTGCTGGTTTGCTCCGCTTGATTGAAGCGGAAGGTGGAAACGACTGCTGAGGCCCCGGGGCACTGGTGCGGGTGGTGGCCCGGAGGCTGTGCGTTCTGTTCGGGCGAGCCGGCGTCGGCGGGGTTGCAGCCGGCATGGAAGCGCAGGATGGAGCGGGGCGGCTGGAGCTGCTCTCGGCTCCCGGCGACGGGGACTCCGCGCTGGACCCAGTGGAACGGATTTTACTGGACTCTGTATGTCAACAGCAGGGATGGATCCGAGTGTACGGTAAGAGGGGGCAATGCTTGGGGGGTGAGGGGGTGGGCAGTGGACAGTGGATGGGAGTGAAGGGTCTTGGCAGGGGATGGGGGTGGGAGTGGCGGGGGATAGAGGTCAGGACAGGGGTTAGAGCTGAGCACTGGGGGCACTAGGTATGGGGTAGAGTTGGCTACTGGAAATTATTGGGGATTAAGAGAGAAAGGGTCAGTATTTTGGGTGAAGAATGAGGGCCATTGATGAGGCGGGGCTGTGGGGAGGGACGTAGGCCGTTGATTTTTGTGGCTGATAACTCGTGAGTGATGGTGGGAACCGGACGGTGATGGGCGCCTTTCACAGACGAGCGAGCTGGCAAGACTCGGACATAGAGACTGTCTCTGTGATTGAGGAATGAGTTCGGGAAATACCGCGAAACTGGAGGGGGAAACAACCACATGAAAGGGATAGGGAGTATTGGGAAATAAGAACAGGAAGAGACCGAACTGATTTTATAATATTCTATTTAATTCACGATTTTTATTTTGTTTTACAAACTGTATTCTGAACCTTGGGATCTTTGAGTGCTGTTGGAAAGAGTTGTCTTTGTCACTTAGACCAAAGTTCTGACCAAATTGGCACATCAGAAATGTATTTGCAGGAGTGGTATGTTTGCGGTATGAAGTTTTTTAAACTACAAAGCTTGAAATTGTGATATTGTTTCTCTGATGCAATTAGTGGCAGTCTACTGTTCGTTAACTTGTTTTATAGATTAAAAAGGATGCTTTTTGTTTATTTAGTATTCTGTTTACAAAACAAATGAACAATTTTTGATCACAAGAAACAGAACAATGTGTATGAGCAAACTACTAATAGTAATCTTCAGCTTTTGAATTTAAGGAACCTTGGTCAATTTCAATTTTGCCTGCAGTCAGATGAATGAGCAAAGGGACTTTGCATGCCATTTCTCCACTCTGGCATTGTATACTTTTGGAATGTAACAAAGAAACCATGATGAAAAGTAAGCTGTTGCTCAACTCCACTGATGGGTCTATTTTATATTCAACTCATGTTCATTATCTCTGTTTCAGCATTTGTACCTTGTATGTTGTTCATGCATTTTTAACATGGATGTTGTCAATAGGGAAAATGTTTCAGAATCAGGTTTATTATCAGTGACATATGTCGTGAAATTTGTTGTTTTGTGGCAGCAGTACAGTGCAAGATATAAATACATAAAAATCACTATTAAGTCACAAAAATAAATAAATAATACAAAAGAGGAGTATTGAGGTAGTGTTCATGGACCATTCAGAAATCTGATGGTG
>JARFYF010000063.1:60460443-60473438 GCA_030265395.1 Rhina ancylostomus | reverse complement strand
CCTTCTTGTCCTCCCTCCCCACCTTCCAGGGATCTAAACAGTCCTTACAAGTTGGACAGAAGGGTTCCCTGCACTTCTTCCAACCTGGCCAACTGCATTTAGTACTCACAAGACAGCTTCTTTTACATTACCATCGTTGACAGATATAGATGTACAGACTTTTTATCAGGAATGTCTACAGACTCCCTAATTTTTACTTTCTCAGTCCAGTGGTGTTGAGCTCAGTTGTGCTGTCTAGTCATTGGGCCAATTGAGGGCGACTAACTTTGCATTAAGTATCAATCTAAAATACTTGTGATCTGTATACAGCCGGGCAGGCCATTTGAGTCTTTGGCAGGTAAAAACAAAGTTCTGGAAATACTCAGTAGGTCTTGGCAGTACAAAGAAATCATGTTAATGTTCTAGGCCAGTGATGCTTCAGCATTTCTGCTGCATTAATCCCTGCTGAGTATTCCCAGCGCTTTCTGTTTGTATTTCAGATTTCCAGCATCTGAGGATATTTTAGTTTTGAATCTTTGGAGGAAATTGCTGCTACTTTTATTAATGTCTCCAGAACCCCAGTCAATTTCAGGAAATTTGTGTATTGTTGATGAATCACTTAAGGTGAATGATTATTTATTGGTAAGTTTGCTTCTTATTTGCTTGACCTAGTTATTTAATTATGTAGCTATTTATGGCCTAAATGGGTATTAATTTAATTTATAGCAAACTAGTTTTTTTGTGGTTTTGTTGGCAATATTTTCTGCTCAAAATCTGCAGAATCAATTTACTGGAAAGTGCCTTGAGCGGAAGATTACAGAGGAAAACTATGCGCTGTACTACTATTAATGATCTATGGGACAGATGAAAGGGTCTGGAAAGAAATATTCCTTTGGCCTGCTCGAGTCTTTTACCCTTGGGCTGTGTCCTATGATTACAACTGTACTTTTATCTTGCTGCTTATGCTATTTTATGTGGTAATGGGTGGTTAGAATGGCTTTTACACTGTACTAAGGCACTTTGCTGTCATTAGGGATTTTCACTGACCATTGTTCATGATTTTTGAATGAATGATGTGATGGTTGTTGGCCATTGGAGAGTAAAGGATGATTAAATAATACTCACAATTGGAGGACTTTTTATTGAAACTGGCCCCTTGCATTGTTAAATGTAGTATGTTTGCCTTCAACAGGTTCTGAAAACAGCTAGGAACTGTAACAACTTTGTTCAGTTGTGCAAGTTCCATTATTAGGCCATAAATGATGTTCTTGAGGCATTGAAGGTCTTGAGGCATTGGGAGATTGATGCTCAGGCCAGAACCCATTATTAACTTCACTAACTTGCCTCAAGTTTTCCTTTGGTTTTTTGAAGCATAATTAGGATTCAGGCTGCATATTGCACCATCCTCAGTGGCAGCACCAGAGAGCAACCAGAAGTGTAAGTCTGAAAAATTAAAGTTGTCTATCTCTGCATTGATCATAGGGCAAAAATTATACAAGTATTGCATGCATGCTTGCATCTCTGTCACCTACTGACGTCTTAAACCCTTTAACATCCCTCCATCATTGGTAGCCAAGCATTCAGGTGCCTTGGTCCCAGTATTTGGAATTCCCTTCCTTATCTCAATCTTACTAGTTCTTCTGTGAAGATTCTGCTTGAGGCACCCTGTTGACCAAAGGTTTGACTGCTTTTTCATAAGGCTCACATTTGTTTGATAGTACACCTGTTAACATTTGAATTCATCAAATATGCTGAACGAATGTGTTGTTATTGTTGGGATATATCAAAATAAAGGTTAATCTAAACTTTGTACTTGCTGTCTACTTTTGTGGTGTTAATTTTATAGCCTCAGTTTAAACCACCTGCTATTGGGATTGTCTTTAGCTACAAAAAGTCTGCAATGTTTAGATAAATGATCCTGTGTGTGTTAACTTCAGTGGAAAAATTTAAATCACTAAAGGGTATTGATGGCTTTGTAATTGTATGTATTTTTTTGGCTAAATTTAGACAGTGGCAGAAAAGTTAAAATCTAAATCAAATTTCCCCTCTACCCCATTAAGGATGCTGTTAAATTAATTATTAATGGAGGAAGATCTTTTTATGTTTGTATAATTTATTTACAGTGTTAAACAACAAATATATTAATGTTTCATGTACATGCCAGTAATGCTTCTTATATGGTTTCCAACAATTTGAAGTTGCAGTTTTTTTCCCTGCAGTTAGGATTTGAGAATATCTTTGGAATTCCTTTTGCCCTTCTAAACTTATTTTCAGTCCTACTTGGTTAAAGACTAAAACAAATTTTGTTCACCTGATATTGTTATAGTATCACAGTATAATTAGGTATAGAAAGAGCAGTTTTATTATGGCGGTTTCTTCAGATATAGTGCATATGATAGTTGGAGCAAATAAAACTGCAGCTACTGGAAACACAAAAAAGCAGACAATGGAAAATGCCATTGATGTGTTTTTGGTCCCTGTGATGTTCTGAGCAAGTTGGTGGAAGCAGCATTAATGGAAGAGGTGGCAAGGTATTGCTGAATGAGACCTGACTTGCACTTGTTCATGATTTGGGACCCCAGGGAGAATGAAGAAATGGGTACAATGTTTCTTCATTGTCTTCTCACCTGAGCAGTTTCTCAATAGGGAGAGCACTTCTGCACATTTGTGCTTTGTCACCTCAGATTGCCTGATTGCTTTGACCTGTAGCAGATGCACGGGTAATGCCATGCTTTGATTTTATATGAAGTCTTCAATTCACACACAGGTTCATTACTTGTCAGCTTATTGATGATCTCTCTGAAGTAACTTGCATGAGACTGAGGAAGTATTTTAATAAAAGTCCGCTTTCCTTGCTTTCTGTTGTTTACTGTGAATTAACTAAATCTTTGTAATAAAATTGAGGGTAGTTATACTTGAGTACATAAATTGTGAAATGAAATACAGTTGATGTTGAAAATCAAGAATAGAAATGGGATAATTAATTTTGGCAATAGTGGAATCACTCAGCACATAGATGGAACGAACGAGAGATGCTCGAACTTCTTGTGAGATGAGATGATTGGGGTTGTTCAAGTGATTTTGCCTGCCCTTTACATTTTCGATAAAGGGTCAAGTTCAACATATCCACTCCCAGCAGAAATTATCCTTTTTATTTATTTCTCAGGATAGACATTCATTGCCCATACCTACTTTATCCTGAGAAGTGAGGTGGCTCATTTTGAACCTATGCAGTCTTTTGGTGAAGACACTCCCTTTATGCTGTTGGGAAGGAAGTTTTAGGAATTAGACCCAATGATAGATTCTGAATCAGGAAAGAGACCTGCAGTTCCATGCATCTGCTATCTTTGACCTTGTAGTGATAAAAATCATGGATTTGGGAAATGCAGTCAAAGCAGCCTAATCAAGAGAATACAGTGCTTTTTGCAGTTGGTACATGCTGCAGATGTAATTCCATGCTGGTGGAGGGAATTCCTCTGCAGGATTGTGGATGGGGTGTCAGTCAAGCTGGCTGTTTCTTCTAGATAATATCAAACTTCTTGAGTATTGCTGTTTAATTTCACTCATCCAGGCAAGGGAAGACTTCCATCAGGCTCAAGAGCTTTGTAGAGGTTGGAAAGTTTTTGGATGTCAAGGAATAATTCATTTGCTGCAGGTACCCAGTCACTGATGTGCTCTGGTAGCCAAGATATCATTCTGTTGAGTTTCTTTTGATGGTGAGTTCTAGGATTTTGATGGTGGGGAGCTTGGTGATGAAAATGACTTTGAATGTCAATGATAGGTGGTTAGACACTACCTAGTTGGATATGGCCATAGCCTTGACCTCGTGTGCCATGAATGTTACGTACAACTTATCACCCCATTCTGAATGTTGTCTAAGTTTTGCTGAATGCTGGATTGGTTCTTTCATTTGCTGATGAGTTACATAGGGAATTGAACTTTGTGCAATAGGTAATTGGGGAAAAAAGAGCTAAAGCTAGTTGGGCCAAGGACACTGTCCTGAACAACATTTGTGGCAATATTATGGAATGTTTGCCCTCTAACTGATGAGTTGTGACTCTAATTATTGCAGTGTTTTTCTTTCCCTCTTCATGCCTATGCACTGCACTTCAGATTTATTTGGGCTTGTTTAATTGCACATTCGGTCATATATTGTGAGGGTCAGTGTCCTTTAACTTGCCTCGAGAATTTAGCTGTTTGATTTGTGTTTCAATCAAGATTGTGATGAGGTCTGGAGCCAAGTGGTCCTGATGAAAACAAACTGGGAATAATTAAGCAGTTTATTGGTAGGTTCACTTGATAGTGCCTGTCAATAATACATTCCATTGCTTTGCTGATGATTGAGAGCAGACTGTGTAGTAGTTAGCAATATTGGATGAATCCTTTTTTTTGAACAAGACTGTGCAGTTTTTGACATTTTTGGCTAGATGCCAGTGCTATAACTGTACTGGAACAGCTTGGCAAGAGGTACAATTCCCAAGTGCAGCTCATCTTTACTCCATCCAGGATGTTGTCTGATCCCATGGCATCTGCCAAATGCAATGTTTTTCAGCCATTTATAAACATATGAATTAGGAATGGGACTAGGCCACTCGGCCTTTTGAGCCTCCTCTGCCATTCAGTAAGATCATGTCTGATCTGATTGCATTCTCAACTCTGCATACCAGTCTGTCTTTCACCCACTTCTTATCAAGAATTTCTTGATGCCAAATGGAATAAATCAAATTAGCTGAAGACTGACTTCTGTGATTATGGGAATTTAGGTAAATAGCTGAGATAGATCATCACTGGGCACATCTGGTTGAACCTGGTTGCAAATGCTCATTGATGTCTTTTGCACAGATATGCTGGGCCTTGCCATCGCTGAGGGTGAGGATGATTTTGGAGCTACCTCCTCACCAGCCATTTAATCTCCACCAACATTCATGACAAGATGTGGCAGGACTGCAGAACTTTGATCTTAACAATTGATTGTGGGATTGCTTAAAGCTATTGCAGTTTGCTTTTGCTGTTTAGCACATATCACCCTGTCTTGCATTTTCACCAGGTTGGCGACTCATTTTTTGGTATTCCCTTCTGCTCATAGAATCAGGGTTGTCAAGGTTGTTCTCCAGGCTTGAATGTGATGATGGGACATGCTGACCCATGTGGCTAAGGACTGTAGTGGTGTAGGCTTTTGCTCCTGTTGCTGCTCCATAGCATCTTATGGAGTCACAATCTTGAGCTGCCAGATCTGTCGTGTGTCCATCCAATTTGCGTGCATGATGGATGCTTCCCCCATTGTAAGGATGAGGCACAGCAAGAAGAGTATAGTGGTCACTTCTATCTGCTCTGTCCTGGACAGCTGTATATGCAACTGATGAAAAACACTATGATGCTGGAGGAACTCAGCAGGCCAAGCAGCATCTATGGAGAAAAGCAGGCGGTCAGCATTTCGGGTCAGGACCCTTCCAACTGCTGGATTGGTAATGAGGTGGTCAAATAGATTTATCCATGGAGTTGGTTCACTTGCTACCAGCTGCAGACCTGTTTTGTCATCTGTGTACTTTGGGATTCAGCTGGCATTATCAGAGATGGTGTTACTAAGCCACTCTTGGTGATTGCCATCCCCACCTCTCTACATCTTCAGTCGTTCAGTGAGATCATGGCTGATGTTTTAACCTTTTCTACTTTTTGCACAAACTCCATATCCCTTAATGGTCTTATTTTCCAAAAATCTAATGATCTCTGTTTTGAAAATAGTCATCTGCTGGGCTTCCACAGCTGCCTTGGGTGGAGAACGCCAAAGATCTGTGATTCTCTGGGTGAAGAAATTTCATTTTATCCCAGATCTGATGTTAAACATCTTGTTTCGAGACTGTCACCCTGCTTCAGGACACCATAGGGGAAATATAATTTCTGCATCAATGCTGTAAAACCCTATAAACATTTTGTATGTTTTAATAAAGTTACCACTCATTCTTCTAAATTCTTGAGCATTTTGGCCTGCCTGCGTAATCTGTCCTCAGGGATGTTACTCCCTCGCATTCCAGGAATTAATGTGGTGAGTTGTTGTATTCTCTCAATCCAAGTATATATCCTCCTTTAGGTCAGGAGCCCAGATCTGTACATGGTGTTCCAGGTGCAGCCTGACCAGGACACTCCACTATTACTGTAAAATGACTTCACAACCATACTCAAATCCTTTTGCTGCAAAGGCCAACTTATTGTTTGCCATCCTAATTACTTGCTGTACATATGCTAAATTTGAGTGACTTGTGCATAAAGACACCCAAATCTCTCTGAACATCAATACTTTTCAATCCAATTTGTCCGAATTCCAAGTGTTGCTCAAGATAGAGGAGTAGCGATTCATCAGCTAAAGGAAGATGTTAAGGGTAATTGGGAGTTTCATTGCCCATGCATGATCTGATGCCATGAAATTTGATGGTAAAAGGGTGGTGCAACAGTTCAGTCAGCACTAAGGCTAGTAACCAAGAGGCCTGGATGACTAATCTGGCAACATCAGTTTGAATCCAATCTTGGCAGCTGTGGAATTGAAAGTCAGTTAATAAAAGTTTTTTTAAATGTTGGTTTGGTAATGAGGAATCCACTGGATTGTAATAAAATCTATCACTGATATTATTCTTTACCAGGTCTGGCTGATATGCAACTTCAGATGCACAGACAATATGGTCAACTCAACTTCCATTTGAAAGTGGTGTCATACTGTGATGTTAAAACAGACAGATAGTGCAGTTTGCAAATTGAAGGGTAAAGTCTTACAGTTGTTTTTTCTAGTGTGGATCTGAGCATAGTGTTTCACTGGGAGGCCAGGTGTGAGCATTTCAGTGTGGCAGAATGCAGTGTCAGGGCTCTCTCAGTGCAGACAGCCAGATGCACTTGCAGAACTGTTTTGACAGCTGGTGAAGCCCCGCCCCAGTCCCTATAGCTGTCATGGTTATTGGGTTCATTGTATGTTTTTGTATGTCTTTGACTTTCAAACACTCAGTAACACTTCGGATCTGAAAGAAAGCAAATTGTTGCTTTTGGACCTACTCAAAATAAAAACCAAGATAGAACACTGAAACTCAAATAATAAAAATATCTCCCTTTCGCTTTTCTCCTTGAAGGCATTATCCCCCATTCATTTTAATGGGGTTTTAATGGGGTCAGCTGTGCCTGCATCAGGTTTCCTCCCCTTTCCCACAATTAATAGAAAAACTTTAAAACTTTATTTACACAGCATAGTAAGGCCCTTCCAGTGCCAACATGTCTGCACTGCCCATTTAAACCCATGTTAACCTACCCGTACACCTTTGGAATGTGGGAGAAAACCAAAGCACCCAGAGGAAACCCACGCAGACACAAGGAGAACATACAAACTCTTTGCAGACAGCGGGAATTGAACCCCAATCATTGGCGCAGTAATAGCGTCATGCTAACCACTATGTTACTGTGCCACCCTTAATAAGTTAATCACAAGACCACTTCCCAGATCTTTGGTGAAATTCACCATCGCCTTTGGTGCACCAGCATAAGCTTTGGCTGTTTGTAGAAAAATGTTTGAAAAATAAGACCTCGAACCCATCTGCTGGGTAGCAGTGGTCCCCGTCCTATTGTACACTTCTGAGATGAGGACTGCATACAGAGTCACTTTAAGTACCGTTCCATCAAGGAGGCCCAAATTACACTCACTGTGCTCCACTGGGCAGGACATGATATTTCTCTGCCCTACACCAGATTCCTGAAATGGACACTCTGATCTGAGCAGACAGGAAGTGATTCCTGCCACTCATTAATCCTGTCAAGCACCTCCTTCCCTCCTTCAAGTCTCTTGGTTCTACATTGGCTCTTCAGTCACTTCCAAACCCATAAAATTGGAGTGGAAATAAGTTATCCTCAATGCCAAGAAATTAAGAAGTTGTTTTTCTGTTATGGTTTATTTCTTGAATAATAATTTCAGCTGATTCTACAAAGCTTAACACAAATCAACTGGGGTTTAAATTGAGAATGGAGCTGCAGCATTGATTCGGTGACTTGATGCTCAGGGATTTTCTGCTGCACAAGTGCAAGACATTAATTTTGTCCATTATTTGATGTGCAAGGTGATTTTGACGTTGGATTTTAAGTTCTAAGTAGACCTTCAAGCAAGTGCCAACAAAGCTACTCTGTTCAGTTTTCCTGAATAGCTGGTGAATGTCTCACAATGTAGTTGTCAAAGTTCTTTGCAGGTTGCTTCACATTGTCAGCTGGTGAATGGTATGCACAAAGTTAATCGTAATCTTTAGGAGCAGAAATATTTGGAAAATGTAGGCAAATAATTTTAATTAAATTTATTTCCTGTATTCTTTATTTTTTGGTGGGGCAGTGGTGGGGAGGGAGAAACTGACTTGGCAGGTAAGCTGCAGATGTAAAGATAAATTAGTGGCGCAGACTGGGATAAAGTAAACTCAAAAGTGAAATAATTTTTGAAATTGCTAGGTTAATGGGGTTTTGTCACAATGTGTGTATGCAACAAAAGTGTATTTTTATGTCTCACATACTAAAAGTAAAGATGTTTAACACCAATTAGTAATCCATCCTGCTTCAAGTCTGTCAGTAAAACAGAGGGTCTATCATAGAGTTGTGTGGGGCTGGGGTAGCAATACAGAACGGTGGTGGTGGTTCACATAAAACTTTAAAAACCCTGAATCTAGACATGAAAAGTTCATTTTTATTATTTGTATTTTATGAAATAAAAGGGGGAAAAAACAATAAGATCCTGGAAAATCTGATCCTAAACTTGTGTGCTGCTTTAAATGGGTAGTGCTAAAAGGATCATACTATCTTAAATCATCCAATCATCTCCTGATTCACTGAAAATTATTTAAGTTGGTATCACTATTTGATCAAAAAGTGTACCCCTTTCAGCTACAATTATTAATTCTACAATTACCTGAACTAGAAGGCATTTCAAAAATCACCTCGAGAAGAATAATCAAACCATGACAAATTCTGTCATTGATATAAGTAACACTGATTTTTGTCTCCTTTGGTCACAGAAGTTCAACTTATGTTCCATCTTAAAAATAGCAGACACAGCTCCATATTGCTTTTCATTAGGTTTAAAAAGGTGTTTCCCAGAGACATACATGCCTGTTCCATTCCTGGATTTTAAACAAAGCATTGCATTCTTTTGCCTCCTTGGTTCTGTCTCAAAGAGGCAGAGGCCTTTACCACACAGAAACTCCCAGGTCTAATTATGCCATGCAACCTCTCATCCCTTTTCTCTGTCACACTGATTAAGACACTGATCTGACACGGACTCCTATTGAGCCGGTCACTTCATCCATTCTTGGGGCCTCACCATACCTGCCCCACCAGCAGCAGCAGAGGGATATCAGCCAATGCTGTGGTTGGGAAATACTGCTCATGCTAAGCTTCAGAGGTCTTGCCAGATCAACACAAGGTTGACTGTAGAAGTGGCAAATGGACTTGGACGCTTGCTGCTCATCTCCCAATATAAGTAGCAGTTGTAGAAGTGAGCCATTGGAAGATGATGCCCTTACTGCCTGCAAGAATAAGTCTGCTATGAGAACAAAGGAAGAACTTTCTTTCTTCTCCTGTGCCAGGAATCTCAAATTCTTTTCCCTGGGTATAATTCTGCAGGAACCATTTGATGCTTTGGCCAAGTTGCCACTTTTCATTTTACATCAAAGTGACTTCAGTAACTTAATTGACAGCAAACCACAACACCTGATACACAATCATACAGTTCCAATTAGGATAGCTAGATGGGGCTGTGGGTTTCTCTTTCATCCCCTCTGGCATGATCAGCTATATTTAAAAGAGGGATCAGGAAGATCCCCATTAAGTTATGACTTAGCTATTCCTCAAAGCTCTGAAGATGCATTAAACCTGAAGTTCCAGTACTACTCTGTGCTGCACAATTCATTAGCCTTGTTGTCAATGCATGTAGAAGTTAATCTTTCACCCCAAGAACTGTGAATTGAAAACATAAAACTGTATTAATTTGCATATATATATATATATACATACAAATCAGTACATCAGGTATTACAGCCTCCAAGTGTAATATCATAAACCATGAAGTTGTGCAGTCAGCTCTTAAATAAGACTATGTTTTTCAAAAAAAGACACGTGCTGAAAATCTGAAATAAAAAGAGCGCTGTGCATAAACAGCAGGTTCAGCAGCATCTGTCAAGAAAGAGTTAATATTTCTCTTCGGTGACCTTCAATGAGATTCTGATGAAAAGAAATCAACTTGAAATGTTAATTATGTTTTTCTCTCGTTTAAAAAAAACATCTGAGTATTTACAACATGCTTTATTTTTATTAGCACAAAATATTGCTAAAGCAGAAACCCTCTCCAAAGCAGAAAACTGCCTCTGATTATTAAATGTAGGAACACTAAATGTCTTTGCTAGCAAGGATTCCCTGTTGTAAACACAAAAGCTGCTTGTGTCCAATCACTTCCATTAAAAATTGTATTGTAAATTTCATGTACTTAATACAACTGGTTTTCATGCTTAGATGACTAGCAGTCATAAATGCAAAGGTGCAGACATGTATTTTGTTGATTAAGGAAATGCTACACCGTAGCTGAATGAGGATCATTTCCCACCAGTACTGAATCCCCATTTTTAAAACACATTGCTCCTCAGGCATGCAGATATACTAATGTGGGTTTCATGTCTGCAGGATATGACTAGTTTTCTGTGCAGCAAGGAATTAAGATATTAAATATATTTAAGATAGAAATGACTGCATGATAATTGCTGAGGAGAGTAAAAATTTTCTTCCCACTGCTCCCCACAAAAGGCCAAAGATAGCTTGTATCTAAATCAGTCATCTCCTGGAGTAATCAACAATGTATTCTGCTCAACAAAACATTTCTATTATACTAAATATAACACATTCTCAAACTTATAAGTGACATCATTTCCAGCCATCATTGTAACTCACAGCACTACCAGCCTTTATTCAGGATGTTAACCTTCCCTTTCCTGTTATCCAGTCAGTTAGTTTTAATATAGGAAGTTCCTCGAAACTCTTTTTCCAAACAGGAAAATCACTTCCAGGCTTTGTAAAATAAAATAGAAATCAAAGCTCCATGAAGTTTGCTCTAAATGAGAGCATTTCAGACCATGGACTGTACCACTAAGAAGAAAAGAGTAACAGGCAGATAGGAATGCCCTCACCTGTAAGCTTCAATTCAACATCGACCACCAACTTGGAAGTACAGTACTATATTTTCATCATAGAATGGTCAAAATCTTGGAATTCCGAATCGAGCACTGTTGGAGTACTTTCACCACCAATAGTTTAAGGCAGCAGTTCACAATCACTTTCTCGAGATGGCCATTGTCAATTATATCCATATCTCAGAAGGGAATAATAAAAAATGATACCATTTTCAAAAGTGTTTTTGAACTATATATACACTTAGAGATGTTATCTTCTCTGACATTGATAAGCCTTGGGTAAACGCAAACGGTTAATGGAACAATTTTGATGCTTTTCTTCTGATTGGCCCTTTCTGTCTGTAGCTGAAAGGCATTGTCATTAGGAACAGGAATGACCAAGTGTAATTTTGAACTATTCTTTCAAGCTACTGCTCCCCAGTAATCTTCCCATGAGGAAATGAAATCTCTTCATGGTAAGATGTAGAAAATTTTAGATAGTCCCCACAAGTGCACAGGATCTTCACATGAAACCTTCAATCTATTTTTCCATCTTTCAGCAAGCTACTAGCCAGATTGGTAGAGAAGCCTGAAATAACAATGAGCTAGCAAATTCCAAATTGTGGTTTAGTGAAGAAATTGCCCTTGCCACCTCTCAATCAGTTTGCATGATGATATGGTACCAATGTGCACAAGTCTGTCACCTGCAAGTTAATTGGTTGGTTATTTAATAATGCACCATATCTGCAGTTGAAGGAGAAGAAACATTACTTTCAACAAGCAGTAAGCAAAAGCCTTTGAATAGAAGTGAAACAAACAAACAAGGAAAAGTTAGATGGGCAACACAAGGAGTGAACCTAATGTGAATTGATTAAAATATACAAGAATCAAAAGAAAAAGCTCATCACAGTCCATTGAAATATGCAGTTGCTTAATGATGGGCTTTGCTTTCTCATCTGTTCACCAAGTTCTGATGAATTTACCACCTTTCTTCTGTAGCTGGGTTTCAGTGGCACCTGGCAAATCCAACTGATTGACTATACCATCAACTTAGTTCTCCTGCACACTATTGTTGCAGAGTGTGATTTCTTCTTCTACTTCTGAAATACCATGGAAAATGCTCTTTAACCAAGAAATATTATTCAGGACTCTTTCAAAGCTTTTTTACCATTTTCCTGCCTCCCCTTTCTCAGGTAATCTTGCAGTTACCCTTCTCATTTTTCTAACAGTTTTCCAAACAATTGTGCTAAATTATCATTTTCTGCAGTCTGGAAGAAATATCTTCAGTAAGACAAGTGTAAACGGGTTTGTGGCTTAGTTTCATTTCTCTCATCCTTTTGTATTGCTTAAGCAGAGCCCCTTATTCCAAATGTACTTCAAAATGATGTAGTAACTCCTTCAACTGCTCAAAAACCTGTCGCTTGCATGGCAGAATACTCTACACCTGTTTGGGAAGGCCCCCAACAACACTGAAACTGCCAGTCAATTGACTGAATCATTTGTGACTGGAACTTGCAGGATAGTACCACCGCAATAGCTGTCACCTTCGGCCTTTGCTTTACCACGGGTTGGGTCCAAAGGGACCACAGATGAAGTACCTGCATGGGAGGAAACTAATCTTTATTTATCTAAAAATAAACTGCTGGAAGAACTCCACTGGTCAAGCAGCATCATAGGCCAAGAGATGGTTGATGTTTTGGGTCAAGAGTTTGTATCAGGACTGAGAGATTAGAGGGCAGATAGCCAGTGCATAGAAATGAGAGGGTGGGGGTAGACAGAGGTTGGTAGGTGATAAGTGGAACCAGATGAGGTGTGGGGTGGGGCAGGGTGAATCAGGTGAAGATGAAGCCA
>JARFYF010000063.1:60435692-60457858 GCA_030265395.1 Rhina ancylostomus | reverse complement strand
CCTTTTCCAATGAGTCCCACCAATGCTGCCACTAAGACTTTAGCTTCCTTCAAGGATCACAGGTTACCCAAAAGGTCAAGGGATAGAAACTGGAGCAAAAACTATATTCAATGTAAATCTGCAAAAAAAAAGAATTTGCCAGTAATTCAGCAGGTCAGGCAGCACCTCTGGAGAGAGAAGCAGCATCAAAGTTTCAAGATCAAGGACTCTTCATCAGAAATGGAAAAATTAGAAAAACAAGTTTTTCCTTACATTTGTCAAGAGGGCGAGGGACAGAAAGATAAAAGAGAATGGCTATGACAGGGCAGAGAAGAAGGATACCCAGACAGCTAAATTGCAGAGTACATCCATTTAATCTGTGGGACTGACCCTGATCTTCCAGTTACCTATCACTTTATTTCTGTGTTCCACTTCTAGTCTCTCTGTCTTTGACCTCCTGTACTGATCTAGCCATGCGCAATGTAATCTTGAGGAACTGTGCCTTATCTTCACATTTAGATACATAGTAGGATTCACAGCATGATATTGAATTTAACAATTTCAGTTAAGCAGCTTTTCCAGTTGCTTTCAGGACTGGCTATTTCTGATGAAAGGTCCTCCGCCTGTTACATTAATTCAGTTTTTCTCTTCCCATAATCTACCTGACCTGTTGGGTATTTCCAGCTTTCCCTTTGTTTCAGATTTCAATGCTCACACAGCTCCAACATGTTCATTTGTTTTTTTTCTCTCTTTAACAGCTGGCATCAAATGTTATTGTCACCTAGACAATCTTGGTCTCACTCCGGATCCATAGGTTCTGAGCTGGCTGATGTAGCCAATGTGGGACCCATAGACTCTCTCACAGATGGGGTAGGAAGCACTTGATGGTGTGGCAGGGTGTGGTTTGGAAGATGGTGCCCTCCTTTCCTACCTGCACTCAGCTTCTGTGTACTGTGGGTAAATGGACTTGAGGTTCACTGCCATTCCAAATGTTCCTCTTGCATTTTGAGTATCATGGATTTTTGCATCAGTGGGAATTTGAAAACATCCTGGAATTGTTTCTTCTCTTCCCATGACAGAGCTTGGAACAGTGTGTCTTTTTTTGGGAACTCAGTGTCAGGCATGTGAACAATGTGATCCACCCAGTAGAAATGAATGAGTGCCATTGGGCCTCAATGATATTGGCCTGGAAGAAAACACCTACATTGGTTTGCTTAAGTTATGTGGAGAAAGAGTTGGTGGTATATCTGCAGTGCCTTCTGTGGTTAATCCACGACCGAGAACCATGCAGGAGGATGGGAACTCCACTGCCTATTAAGTTATGAATTTGCACATGGTTTGTCATCTTTATCTCATTTTCTCAGACTGTGAAAGAATGTACTGGCACGCTGAAGAAGATGGGAAATGTTATCATCAATATCTGCCTTGAATTTTCCATATTTTCCAAGGTCTTGCCATGGACCTTTTTTGTTGATTACAGTGTTGTACAGTGGGGCAGAATGGTAGAGGGCCTTTGTTTTGCAGATTTTAAGTGTTTTCTCACATGCTTAATTGAACAATTTGATGGTGACTTGGAGCTCAGCCTCCAAATGTTCACAGATGCAAGCATCATCTGCATACTGCAACTCACATTTGTCCTGCAGGTACACATTTCTCTAGTGGGAAACTTGTTAGAGGTTAGAGTCATCACTGCAACAAGAAAAACTGAGAAAGATCTTAATGTGATGACACTAGCCTGCTCTGAGATTCGGTCAGCTGTGGATCCATTGGTTAAGATGTAGCAGACATAAGATGAAGATGAATTTCTGCAGGCTGCCAAGTTTGAGAAGGATGCTCCATAGTGCCTTTCAACTGAAGGAATCAAAGGCTTGAATGAGGTCAGTAAAGGCCAAGCTGTTGTCTTTAATGTTGCTCCTAACATTTTTCTTGGAGTTGTTGCATGGCAAAGATCATATTCATTCTGCCTCTGAATATACAGAATCCACACTGTGATTTGGCGAGCAGCTCTTCAGCCACTGGGAGGAGGTTTTTGAAGAATGCCCTAGTAATGAATTTCCTAGTGGCAGTCAGTGAATGACATGTAACAATGTGGCACACACATTGAGAAGTCTTCCCAAAAGAACAATGAGATTCTGAGAATAGCCGAGAATTGATGGGCATTTGAGAGAGAATAGGTGAGGGAATAGGACTAATGGAAAGGCTCTGAGAGCGGTTATATACTCTTTGGGGGTAAATTACCTCTTTCCATATTGTAATGAAAATGAAATAATATGACACACAACACTGCTTCCCCATTTTTTGAATAAGCATCACATGGATAGGACATCTTTACAGATTTTACAAATTTAACTGAATCAACTGTTCCCACACTCTGTCATATTTACACCGGGCAGAAATTATTGGAGTGTCATCCATTCTGTACTGAACAGTATGGTCTCACCTTGACTCTGATCACCAGCATTATATATTAACTCCTCTTGAACAAAAGTACGCACTAAGAAATATCATTGATCTTGCAGTTTTTTTTTGCTATTCTCCTGATTATTGATCATCATTTTCTACAATTGAAACAGCTGGTCCTGCTGAATGATTCCCATTGCAACAGTAGCAGAGATTCCCAAAGGTTCTGCTTTTTGCATCAATTATATTCCTTTGACCTGGACACAATGTCAGAGCTTCTGTAATTGGTCCTGGAATTGGACCATTGCTGTGTTTACTCCACATTTTTTAATGTGAAAAATTCCTTCCCATCTATGAAGTCAATTTCCTTAGATATAGCTACATTGCATGATCTTTCAGATGTTAATCTCTGGGCTGGATATCTTTATCCATTAATCCATTCATCCTATCACATGATTCAGAAATGCACTGAAGTTTCAATGCCATATCAAATCTTTCAGAGTAACTATATAGTTGCTAATTATCTCTCCAGACCTCTGGTTATAGGTTCCAGATCTTTAACTTTCCAAAATCTTTGATGATACTGGGTTATGTTGATTTTTTAACTTTTCTGTTACTTCATTTAATGGGATGTTGATTTCAACAAACCAGATCAACTTCTTGTACGTGTGTGTGGCCTCATTCCAGACATCTTAATTCTCACTATCTGTTGTGATCATTTTATTCATCAGAGACGTTTCCACCTTTTTAATGTATAAATTGAAGGTTTCCTGTGCTTTATCATAACTGCAGAGTTTCTTGATGCAGTTATGTCAATTTTGCTGAGGTCTGCACCTCAGGCTTGCTGAGGTTAATCAAGAACTTCACAGACTCACCCTATCTTTGCAGTTATATTGGGATCACTTCACATCCTCAACAACCTTCACTATTAATGGCTGTGTTTTTTTGCTATGCTACTTGCCAGTGCAATGTATGTGTGCTCAGTGGGTCCATAACTTCTAACAAAGTCCATTACAGACTTCACAGTCCTATACAAAAGACACGAGAAGCTCAGACAATATGTGTGCAATTTATTCAAGGGCTCTTCACATATTGGAACTTCCTATAAAACTTTGTTGCAACCCAACAAAGAGCTCATCTTATGACAAACTACTTAAAAGGTTGACAGCCTTCAAGTATCAGTCATTGTTCACAAGCAAGAGTACATATCACAAGCAATAGCCAAATCAACATTTGTTCATAATGTGAAAATTATTCTCGACAGTTTTAGTGAAAAACCATTTGTTCTCACATCAATTTTTAGCTAAATATTAAGAGGACTGATTTTCATACGCATCCATTATATATCCCTGAAGACTGAACTTTTGGAGAAACTTATGAGATACCACCAAATGGATGAAGAATTAAGCACATCTGCATTTATTACAAATTGTAATAACATCCCAAATTGTTTCCAGTACAATGAATTACTTGAAATGTAAACTATAGTCATAATTTTACTATGAATCAGCTGGTGAGTTATTTTAGAAATGTTTGTTTTTAGAAATCATTTAAGATTTCTTAATATTGTGATTCCAAATCAGCAGCCACTTTGCACTTAGCAGGGTCCAATAAACAGCAATGTGATATACAACCAGTTCATCTGTTGCTGTTAAGGTTGGATGAGGGGTGAATGTTGTTTGGACACTGGAAGAACTTGATGCTCTTGGCATCTTTGATTTCCACTTCTGCAATTGCAATTGGCGAGTGTGAATGCAGTTTTATATATCATCCAAGAAATGGCATCTCTGACAATGCAGTACTATCTCAATAAAGGAATGATTGTTGACCTAGACAAACTTCTGATGTTGACATTGTTAATTAAGAAAGAATATTGAAGTATTATTATTTTAACCTTGTCTGCTTATTTTGCAGTTTCTAGTTTTAGATTTTTCTCCTTCCCCTTTTTTCTCAATCTATGGTTTCATGAAGTGAAGAGAGAACACAAACTGTGCTTTTTGCAGGGCCCCAAATAGTCCTATTGCTTTTGATGTTCAAAATTCACCACATGTGAACCCAAAGCAGTGTATTTATTAAAAAATTAAGCGTGTTTTTCTTTGCAATTTGGAGTCAATGCTTGGCACAACCAACCTCATGATAATTGGAGTTTGGATGGGTGAGGTAGAAGTTCTCTGAAAATGTTTGCGAATAAAAATGATCATCATAGGAATTTCATCACAGGAATCAACATTACAAGGAATCAGAAGAATCAATATTATGTGCTTGCGAACACCAATTTGCACTTACTTGCTGTCAGCTAGATCCTGAGATTTTGCTATGGCCAGAGAAAGGAATACAAAAAAAAGTTCAAATGGTTTTTCACATCATGTAAAAATATGAGGTCACCAGACAAATTTTACAGAATCAAATGAAAGTTTACTTTGCAATATTGAATGGTAATGTTATCAGTGGTTGGATTTTGCTGATTACATCTGAAGCAAAGTTGTCTACTTGAATGACATAAGAGAGTCTGAGATTCAGCAGTTATGCAGCTGTTGAAACTTAAGAAGCTCCTTCAAAGCCACATGCTGAATTAACTGAAGACTTTCTCAGCTGGAGTTCCTCATCCCCTCTTTATAAAATCTGATGTAGCTTTTGGTTAGATTGCTGCTGTGCTTTAAACTGGTTACTCCAAAATAACCCGATGATTGATGAAGTTCATTTTTGAACAGTTGAGAATATTTTTTTCAGTCACCCCAGGAAATATTGCTTAGTCCTTTATAGTTTTATATGGGGAATAAGGGAGAATGATGATGACTGAAGGGAAGTTTCTTCCAGTTGTTTTTTCCTTGCATAGTTGGAAGGTTTACTCCACTCATGAATCATTTCTTTGCTATGTTTTGAAGTTTTGCCAGAATGGAAGTCGTGTAATTGTTCAAAATTTTATTTTATTTGAGATACTGCTGGCACAATTTTCCCTCCCACCCTTATGCCTCTCAAGAATTTAGATACCATTATCCTGACATGAACACCTTTAACTCCTTTTCTACTACAGGGCTGAGAAATACCATGAGCTCTTCCATCTTCACATAAAATACAACAGATCAGAGCAATCTGAAATAAACCAGAAAATGATGAAATACTCTGCAAATTGGGCAGCATAGGTGGAGAAACAAACAATGTTTTAAAGTGATGAATTGTGTCAGTGTTGGTGTCAATTTATTCCGATTACTCTATATGAGAGCATAGTTAAAGAGAAGGGTTCAGTAATGCTCTTCACTTTTGGTTTTGACTAGACAGGAATTCACTGGTTGAAAATTGAATGGGCATCATAGCATTTGGAAGGGGTGTGTGTGTGTGTGTGTGTGTGTGTGTATATGTGTCTGTCTGTCTGTCTGTATGTTGTGGAGGACATAAATTATGTCCCAGCATTATTCTTGAAGTCATTTTGCATTCGGTGCAGTAAAATATGCACCTGTGTGATTCAGACCCATAATATATGCCAATATATTATGGTAACATATGTTTTGGGGGATTTTTCAATAAGATTTTTATCTGAAAGCATCAGAGAGGTGATACCTATCAAAGCTATTGAAAGGTGGGGTTCACATTTGTCTTTTCAATTGCCTGGCTTGTAGACACAAGAACTGGAGTGTTCACCTCTTCAAGCTGAATGAACAGTAAGTTGTTGCTTTTTCATGGTATCATAGATTTTATCCCCATCTGTGAATGTAAGTTACCAATCAGTTTTGTTGATTGATAACTTGAGTGCTACAGGAACCTCAAATTTTTGGACTTTGCAAATTCATTGTCACATAAGGTGAACTCTTAATTTTAACTCCACCACTGTAGGCAGCACAACGATAGGTAGTTGCAGAATGGAGGTCAGACATGTTCCTTTCATGGTAACATAGAAAAAAATGTGAAACATTTGTTCCATTAAATAATTCCAGTATTATAAGAGTTATTTCTTTAGATTTTGTTGTTGACATAACCTATGATCAAAAGCATTACAAGGTTAGAAAAGGTTAGACTGACTCTGGGCTCAGTTGGTACAAAATAGGACATGAAACAGAAAATTAGGGAAGATGAGTTGCAAGTGATTTTTGATTAAGTATTTGAGTTTCATTGCCCTCAACTGCAAACTAGATTATCACAAGATGTAGCTCCTAATTTTTTCAAATTATTTTTCTAATTTTTTACTGATAATTGACACGTTTATTTATTTAAAAAGTTTTTTTATTTTGCCCAGAATAATACAATTATCTTCAGCAATCCTCCTTTGGTGAGAGATTTTTAGAATGTTGAATTGAGGGAAAGTTGTCACTCTTTTTGTCAGGTTTTCTTTGGTGCTGAAATTTGGCAGGTTTATTCCTTCATCCCAAAGTACTCTATTCAGCAGTTGGAGATGGTTAGCAGCTTGAACAAGGATATCAACATTCTTTGCACCAGTGCTATAACAGTATGTTGTCATGCAATTGAATCACAAGTTAGCCTTGAAGTGGCAGTCATTAATGGACAGCTGTTGCATTGCCTATCTGTACAACTTGAAGTGTATGTAGAGGTAGAGATATGTGTTTATACTGCTGAGACCAATGTTGAGCCCAGTTTTCTCCAGTCCTGTACTGCTTTCATAATACAACATGGATTCATTCATTAATTTAAAATATAAATGACAGAAGAGTAAATAATTGGTCATCTGCCCAGCTGAGTATTCAATATATTTATTACGGTTATTCTGTGGGAGTTGGCTGAATTGAGGGTATCTGCAGCATCGTATCTGCTGAGATGTTGATTTATTGAGCATCGATTGGTTAAATTTGTTGGTCTTTTAGAATAAGATTGACAGTAATGACTACCTTTTTCTGATTTATCTGAATAATTAGGATTAATATTGGATTAGCAATCTTTGTTAATGGAATTGACTAGAATCTGTTTTTGTTTGATTGCATGTATTGGATCAGAATTGTGCACAAGTGCAAATAAATGTAATATTGAATTCAATATTGAATTCAAAAGGTTCCACATATCCACTATCGACCCTCATCCCCACTTTACCACCCATTTTACCACCCCGCGCTGGCGACCCCTTCTTACCACCATCTCTTTTGACCATGATTTATTGTGCTGTTTACTTGACATGCAATCCTAGATGAAAAAAAAATTCTCATGCTTAATAGTGGGAAGGTGGAAGCCATTGTTCTCAAAACCTGACAAATTCATGGCATCCATTGGCATCCAACATGAACTTGAGGTGAACTTTCAACCATGTACATGCTCCATTAACAAGTGTATTTGGTTCTGTAACACCACCTGTCAGCCCAAGCCTTATTCAAATCCAGCACTCGTGAACCCTCACCCATGTCTTTCTTATTCAACTGCTGAATAGAGTACTCTGCTGGCCAGGTTCCCGTCTCCCATTCTGCACACGTTTGAGCACCCAAAACTTTACTACTAATTTCCTAACAGACCGTGCTTCTATTCATTGTTTTCATATTCCTCCAAGATCTTGTTGATCCTTTTCTCTAGAACCACTTTGCAGCCCTGTAACACTTCAAGATCTCAGCTGTCTTTCATTTTCTCTTTTTTGTATGTTCCCATTTTAATTGATTCACCTGAAGCAACTCTCTTAGTTGTCTTAATCCAGGGCTCCTGAATTCCCAACATAGATACCCTGCAAACCCCTCTACCTCTTTGCCTTAATAGATCTCTTAAAATTTACTTCTTTAGTCATGTCCCATTGCCCTTTTTTCTGGTTAATTTTCCTGTTAACCTTTGCTATTTTTAACATACACTAGTGGATGAATTGTAAGGCAATGAAGAAGGCACATGCACGTTCTCTTGGATTTAAATTGATGTAAAATACCTTAAAAACAAAGGTATTTTGATTAGGGTGTTAAAGAAGAGTTTAAATAACATGAAGCAACAGTTGGGAGTAAGTGCAAATTGTTTCCAGCAGCAGCATGGTTCAGAGCATGGGGACATAGTCATGAAATTAAGTAAAACAGAGGTAGCAGAAATAAGTTTTACAGAAGGCTAAGGGAGTGAAACTGAACCACAGCATGTAATTAAAGTAAAAAAACCATGTCAAGATTTGACAAGTGGTCAAATAGGAAATTGAAAGTAAGGTGGATGTGGGAAGAAGATGGGAAACTGGGAATAGTAATATCATCTACATGGAGGTTGAACACAGACTTGCACCATTTGGTCTGAATAGTCCGTTTATGTTTCATTATTTTCAGTTAGTTCTATTGAAACAGCTCCACCTTCAGCACTTGTTGGCATGGATTTATACTGCTTGTGTTTGACCCAAGAGATGACTCCTAAATGTAAATCCCCACCAATCTTGAGAGGTGAGAGAGTCTAAACAGACACTGAAGAATCATATAAAATGGATGTGACAGTATAGTAGTCATGTTACTGAATAGGTATTGTTACTGAACAAATAATCTAAATTATCAATCTGGTTGTATGTATGTGTATATCCCATTATGATAGCTGGGGAAATTTAAACTAAGTTACTGAAATAAATGGGGAATAAACTATTGGGTTGTCAAAAAAACGCATCTGGTTTCTTACGTTCTATAGCGAAGGAAATCTCTATGTTTGTGGAGTCTGGTTAATCTTCAGAACCACAATAATGTAGTTGAGCCTTAATTAGCCTCCAAAACCTTCAAGCAAGCAACCATTATTAAGATTTGAGAAAGTTTACCATAATTTTGTTAAAGGCAATAATGATGGCCATTAAATCCTGGACTTGTGACCATCTTCCACATCCTGTGAATGAATAAAGACAAATTTCAAAGAATTGAAGGATTTGGGCAATGAGGCAACTTGTCTAGCCTCTGTTAATGAATGAACAAAATGTAAGAGGATTCAAATACAATGCATAATTTCAAAATTGGAGAAGGGGAAAAATAAGATTATTTTTCAATAGTTAATTTCTGAAGTGATTCACATTTTGTACTCAAGATCTATTGCCAATTTAAGAATGACATTGCAGTTTGAAGCCGATTTTATACAGCAGGTTTGCATTAGGTAGATAGCTATTAAACTGACCTATTGAAGTCTTAATCAACAGCAAGTTAAAATATTAATGTAAAATCTACAGCAACAAAAAGCTGTGTTTATGATGATTGCTGAATTGTTGGCAAACTTGTCTTCAGTTACAAAGGTTCTAAACTCTGTAATTCCCTTCCCAAAGTTCTCCACCTCTCACATTCCCTCTCCTTTTAAGATGTTTGTCTGAATAAGCTTTTGGTTATCTTTGTTATTCAGCTCTGTTCTGAGTGCTATGGATGCAGGGTTATGAAGTATATTCAAGCCTGAAATTGAATTTTGGACTATAAGAGCCACAATCTCACTGAATAGCAGAACAGACGCGGGGAACCGATGTGACCTGTTTTGCTCCTATTTATATTTGTTATGTATTTTTATTATAGCTCCTTCTGTGGTTCAATGCCGTTCTTTCTGGATAACACACATGTGAAGCACATTTATACATATCACTGTGACCTTCTCAATCTGTGAAAGTCATTAGCCACATTGTGGTACTGGTTTAATTGGTGAATGTAAAATTAGCATTATGAAAGACTTGCAGGGTGACCACATGGACGCTCTATGTGGCCTCTTTGCTACGTTAAAGGTACTATATGAATGAAAGTTGTTTATTTAACATGTACAGTCCAATGCAGCAAGTGTATCAGATTTCTGTGAATCCACAGCTTCATCGCAACATTAAGAGATCTGAAATCCTTGACACTTGCTCACTTTGAACTCTCAGGCAATGTATTTTGAGGTATTGATACAACCATGTGCCAATGTAGAACAATGGTATGTTAAAGAACAAAGATGCAAATTTTGAGATACTGTCATTGTTTTAAAAATATATAATTGAGTCTGCATTCAAGACTTTGGGCAGGATCATTTCCTGCTCTCTGGGGAAGTGCAAATTGAAGTGAATGGTTGGACAGATGTAGCTTTTGCATATTTTCCCCTCTATTTCAATATTTAGATTTAATGGAGAAAGAAGTGGGATGCCTATTTTAATTGATATATGTTGATGTAGAATTTTAAAGTGACGTTTTATTTTACAAAATTAATTTTGCATCCATTTAATTGTCTTTTCCCTGTTGCCTTTTACTCTCATCAAAAAGAACCAAAAGAACCACTGAACCAACCAAACCAACCTTAGTTCGAGTTGACTTGTGAACTCCAATTAACATAACAAATCAAATTGCAATTTGTGACTTGCAACTCAAGCTCTCAGTCATTATCCTGTTGAAATTATTGAATAAATTAATCAGCCCACTTGTAATACGAACTTGAACTAATTAATTTTATCCATATTGCTAATATTCCAGAATCAAGCAAAAATGTTGAAGTTCCATTTCTCATCTGGGTCTTGTGATTAAATTTAGCTTTTTTAAAGTTATGCATAGTTCTGCTTTGAATGAGGAATATAACTTGTCTGCTCTTCAGTCATGTGCTGCATTGGATCTTGGAGAGAATTTTAATCATGACTGATGGTAAAAGAATTATCTGTCAGACTATGACATGCGATGGTTAGAATACACATGGTTGTTAAAGATACAATGAGTATTTCACAAGTACATTGGAGGAGGATGAAGGAAAAAAGGATAAATGTGTTCCTGTTGCAGTATTTTGGAAATCCATTTTGAATAGAACAGCTGTGTTCAGTGATCCTGGTCCATCTGTTCAGTTTATGACAGAACATTCATTTGTCCTTTGCTTGAAGAAAGGTTTTGGCTGAGGTTTCAGATGGTATTTTGTTTTTAATGTAGTTGCCGATTTGTGAAGCATTAATTATCTCCACTTCGTTTAAACACCTCATGGTTTGAAGAGTCCAGTGGCTTGATAAGTGCCTTGTGTGCATTGATTTGAATGGGACATCCTGTTAAGTTGAGGTTATTTGATTAATTTTGCATCATGATGTACTGTATATCACAATATGCTTCACATTTGTCACCTACTCACTGCTGATGATTAGTTTGCTGTACTGTTGTCTGCTACTGACAATTTTTTGGTGGCTCTGGTTTATATACAGTAGGAATGGTTTATTGGATAGGAATTTTCTTCTAAAATGGAAAGGACTTTGCAAAGCCGTTGATCGGATCACAACGAATATGTCAGTATCCAAGATTTGTGTGATCATTTTATCCATTCTGGGGATAATTATTCTGATAGAAAAAGGATTAAGAAGTCCTGGGAGATAAAATTTCTGTTGAAAAGAGCAGATTAATAACATAATCTTCTACAATATCGTGATTTGTTGTTTTAAAATATTTCCTTTGCAATATAATTGCACTCTTGGACATGATTTTTAATGGGCAAAGGATGAAGTAGAAAAAGTCACAGTATTCTCCCCCCATTCCCAGTGGTTGCCAGCTCACAGCTGAAAGTTGCTCTGGTAGTTGGTAGTCATTGGTTCTACAGAGATGCAAGATTACTTCAGTTTTTCTATCCATTAATTTAAGTTGTGTTTTAGCATTTTTGTATATTTAAAAAAAAGCTATTCGTGGGAAAAAAAACTCAAACTATGCTTCTGAATCCAAGCTAATTTCATGAGGAATACATGAGAATGAGAAATCAGAAATATAATACCTTGAGCAGGTCACCTATTAATTTATATTGTCATTCATTCTGTTTCTCATTTCACATTCCCACCTGAATCCCATGTCTCTTAATTCCCTTTTTGTCCAAAAAATCATCATTCAGCTTGAATATTTTCATCAACTGAACATCTGCAACCCTCTGGATAGAGAAATCCAAAGATTTACAGCATCCTGAGTTAGGAACTTCTCATCTTGCTCCAAATTGGCCAATGCCATATTCTGAGGCTGTGCCAGCTTCATCAGTTCTTCAGCTGGGGTAAGCAACTCCTCAATATTTACTGTGATAATTCCTCAGAATCTTGCATGTATCATTGAGGTCATCTCTGAATCTTAAAAATCCAGTGTGTTTCATTTGACTTTTTCTCATGAGACAATCACATTTTGAGTTCTACCCTACATTGTTTCCAAGGCAGGTTTATCCTTACCTCAATATGGAGACCAAACTGCGTGTAATATTTGAGATGCCATCTCAGTACAGTTGGGTACAATAACAGGAAGATGCTTCACTTTTATAACTCCCTTGCAATAAAAGCAAGTAAGCCATTTGCCTTTATAATTGTTCTTTTCATCTGCATGATAAATTATTGCATTTCAAGAACCAGCCCACCAAAATTCCTCTGTGCACAATCAAGATCCTCCATAATTTAAAAGATAATATCAGTTTATATAACTTCCATCAAAGTGAAAACTCCATGTTTTAAACACATTTATTCTGCCATCATCTTGTCCATGCTTAACCTGACTTTTATTCCTTTACAAATGCTGGTTTAGAAATTGTTCCGCACGACTTTTGGCAATTTGTGAAAAGCACATAAAGAGTGAGAACTTAAGTCGTGAACATCGCAGAATATAATTACAATTTTCAGTGTAATGCCACACTGAAACTGTCCTGCCTGTTCCTTTTGGCTGAAGGAAAAGTGGATGATGTTGTCTCTCATTGAATAAGGAGTTTGGGTGAAGTCTCCAAAGCCATAGGGGGCAGTAATCTGTGAGATGTGGTGCAGATCAGATGTAGCAGCCTAGAATGATAATGAGGCAAGAAAGGTGAGATGACCATGACCTTGACCCAGACCTCCTTGCGAAAATCAGTCAGGGCCCACATGAGAGCTTGTATTTGCAATTGCAGCAGTTTGCAGATCTTAGTGGAAACAGATCATGTAGTTTGAGTGTTGGCCTTTTACGCAGTGCAGTTTTATAGAATTGTAACGAAAACCTGATTTCACTGAGAGTTGTTTTTTTTTGAATGACGCTTTGGGTACTTGGAAAAATTGTTCAAGAAAGAACAAAAATCCCACTGAAAGATAAGATGCTTATTTCCCAGAGGACACTGAAACATCCATAATCAGGCACAGAATTGCTGTACCTGATCCCTCAAAAGCACAGTACTGTTTTGTTTCTGGAATTACTTTTGAATGAACTTCTAGCCATATGTACCTTCACAGATGATTTCCTCACCTAGTTTTGCATTTCAGTGAAGTTAGGTACTTTAGTCTTTGTCATTAGGTTCCAATATAAGTTGTGAAGTGCCATAGTCTGAGGAATGCTCTTCCAATTTGAAAGTTGTTCACTTATTCTGCTTTCTGTTTTTAACCAATCCCTTAACCCTGTCCGCTCTTATTTTGTGAAAAAAACCTTTGTGTGATATCTTACCACATGCCTAATGATGATCTAAATATACTGCATTCACTGGTTTCGCTTGAATCAATCTCCCATATTTGTTCACATAAAACTCATTAGATTTGTCAAAGATGATTTCCCTTTCCTAAAAACATGTTGAGCCTGCCTCATCAGATTTTGGTTACTCGGTACTCCGTCCCATGCCCGAAAGAAATGTGGAACTGGCAACTGATGTCAACTGAACTATCCACAGTTAAATGTTTTATTTCTGCCCTTTTTTTCTGGAATGGTGCCATTTCATTTGCTGCCTTTCAATTGACTGGGATTGTCACAGGATCTCAAATTTTAGAAGGTCTTCACAGAAATATCCACCATCTCTGCAGCCACTTGTTTTTGAATCCAGGAATTAGGAAATATGGATGTTTCTATTTATGAGTTGTCAAAAAAGAGGTGGGGTTTTGCTTGTCTCTGTCATAACAACAGGATTGTATTTTCCAAAGGTTTAAATCTGGGAGAGCATGCATTTTTCATAACACAATGTAGTTTTCAATGCTATAATTCAGTATTTAGAGCACAAGTCAGTACCAAAGCATGAGTTTGTCTCTATTTTGCAACATTCTGTATCTAGTGTAGTGTAAATCAGAAGATAATACACTATAATCCAAGAAGATTTGCATGCTCATCTGTGAAAATTACATTGAATTTGCTTTGTGCTTCTCTAGGAAGGATTTATTCCTTCATCCAAGATTTAATTATCAGCTCGTAAGCCAGCAACCAAGCACAAATTTTTCTCTAACCTGAAACAACCTAAATATAGTAGCATGCAAGTCAGAAGATACTACACAAGTGTTCAACAAGGTCTGCCTGCTGTTTCCTGAAAATTAAATCTGAATTGCACCATGTGCAGTAGTTTTCATTCCAGTTTGTTGCATGGGAATGCTAAAGATTTGAAGATTACTGATGTATGCAGAGCAATATTCCTGTTCTAAAGATAAAGTAATTAATACTTTTATTTGCTTCAATTTTATGTTTGAGCTTGTAGAGATTTTGATTGGTGGGAAAATAAATCCACAGTTGAGGTAGTATATGTGTATATGGAGGTTGTATAAAGGACCATGACTTTGTTTCTTGCTCTGAGGATTAATTTGTAAATGTCACTTTCTATTGCCTGAATCATTTGCAGGTTTGAGCTGTTACTTTTAGCTAATGCTAAAATCTGTATTTGCTCTATCAAGATTTCATTTGTTAATTTTTAAAAAAATAATAATGAAATTATTTTGTGGATTAGGACTAACTTATTTTATTGCAGAAAAGTGGCATTGACGGATCCAATAAGGGGCAAAATGTTGCATCTCCCATTTCTGCTTAATAAAAGGCTGGATCTGGTAACAAATGGGGCAACATTGGGTTGGTGTCCCCAATCAGTCAAGCTTTGTTACCACTGTGCTGCAAATGACTTTGCTTTGTGTCTCTGTGCAAAATTTATTTGCAGCTCTCCTTCATTTCTCTTGTAATTGCCCAATTTTTACAGAGAGAAGTTACTGCAGCTTGTTTTCCATGCTCTTTAAATAGACTGTTTACTGAATAAACTGACCTTACTGGACAGGAATTTGAAAGGAGGGATAATTATTGAATGCTTGCAAGTTCTATATACTTTTGATTTTAATCTATAATATCGTGCTTAATACAAATTCTTTTTTTTGAGTGAAAGGATTGGGTTTGGGTTATTCTATGACCAAGTCACAGAAATTCCTCCGATACCTGGTTCCTTGTTCCATGTTTTTGCCTCTAGTTCATTTCTCTATAGGCACTCTACTCTTTGCTGTTAATACAATTTAAATTTAGTTTAAATTTCTCCCACTGTTGCAGGAAAAAAAAAGCCATGATTAACAGGCACCTCTTGATGCTGCATTTGTTAATCTTCATAAGAACTTTGACATGGTTAGCAGGAATGGTTTCCGCAAGATCCTGTTGAAAATTGGCTCTCTGTCAAAGGAGCTCTTAACAGTTCATTTTGCCTATATAATGCACTTGGTGCAGAAGTTAGCAAAGCTTCTGTTGCCTTTTGCAAGCATATCTCACAGACATTGCAAACAGAATTGGATATAGGCAGTCTTCTCTGGCTGGTATACAAGAAATGCACGCCTCAAGCTCATATAATGAAGGCTGCATTCTTTAGCCAACCCAAATATAGCTTTGTAGCTATGAAGGCCAAAGCTCTGTTACAGTGACAAGGTCAAGCAAGGTCTTAAAAGATCCAACATTTTGCAGACAACTCCAAGAGCTCTTCCACAACTGCTCATCTCGGAAAAGTCAGGTCAAGGGTGTTGTCACTGTAGAGAGCCACCAGTGTACAAGTTGATGCCCTTGGACAAGCCCAAAAATGGTGGATGTTCCTACCTCTGTGTGGTAAGTGTTCTGTATGTACAAATGAAAGGTTTGCCACTCATGCATGAGATTCTTCTAAAACATTGCCAATCTCCTTTGGCTGACTGTCATGCCTCTAATCATTTGTCAAGATGTTGGATGATTTTCAGAATATATTTATTCCATAGTTATTAGTGTTTTAATTAATTCTGTTCCAAGTGCACTTTCCTTATTTTGTTTATATTTAGTTTTTATTTCTTGCAAACATTTTCCTCAGTCTTCCAAGTTTGAAGCCATCACCACCTTCCTAGTATAAAGCCTTTGGGTTCTTGATAGCTAAAGCATTTGCCTCTGTCCTGGAGTCTTTGCTGTCTTTCCGTGCGGTCAATTCTGCCAGGACACCAGTGTCATTCTGATTTTGCCATTGGTGCTGCTGTTTTCTGTCTCAACATTAAGTGTCCCATGAAAAGGAACCTCTCATTCCATTAACAGTCCTTCAGCTGTGTATTTATTCTCCTGACTTGTCTGTTTCTATGCCAATTTGTGTGGTATTTAGTATTAATCCAGTGCCTTTTACATCAATTTCAGAGCAACTCAAAGAAATTCATAGCCAATGAAGTACTTATGAATCCTGATATTCTCTCATCAGTATCCAAAACAGAAATACTGTAGGTTTTTAACAATGGGGTTTTTCTGACATGGTTCACTGAGAAGTTGATTTTTCACTTGAATATGCTCATCTTCTTCTTGGGTAGTCTGTTGGGATTGATTTTAACTTAGTTTCATTCCAACTTTATGAGTTCTGAGGTGGCTAATGAGGCAAATGTGGGAAGAAAAAGCTAATATCAGTAATGGTGCCCAACAAACTACTGGTTTGTTGCAGAAACCCTGAAAGTTCATTCATGAATCCTTACTTGGTTCAATTTGCTTACGAGTCCAGATCAACAGCAGTGTGATTGCTTCTTAATGAGCCTTTGAAATGACGAAGAAAGCCACTCAGTTCAAGAAAATTAGTTATGGCTACCAAATCCTGATTGTGCCGGTGATGTCCACATTTGATGAAAGAATAATAATAAAACAAATGGACTGCATGATGCCAGGGTTGGGGATTGATAATGGTTCTGGATATTGAATAATAGTATTTAAAGTTAACCCAGGAGTAGGAGGCTCTGAGGGGCAAGGGATAATGAATAAGGAAGGAAGGAGAGAGAAGAGTAAGTGAAGACATGAAGACAAAGAAAAGGGGAGGAAACAGTAGGTGGTGTTTTACAATGGATAGGTACAGGTGAGTCCTTGAGGGAATTGTGGTTGAATGGCAAATGTGACAGCAGCAGGATGGCATTAGTGGAGATTTGCATAAGTGCCAACATGATTTTGAGGTGGTGCTCTGTATTAAGGGTCCCAATTCATAGTGGATGAATGCAATTATAGAATTGCATTTTAAGAGAATTGTCTTGTGTCCGAGTGAGCAGTTAGGCTGAATTTTATATTATCATCTGTTATCCCAAACTGGAGAGGTGGAGCGGGTGGGTGCTTAGTACTTTTATAAACAGCTTTGTGAGAGAGACAGCAACAGAGCGAATCAAGGTATCTGGAAGATTTGAAAGCTTCATTTGCTTTTTTTCATAGATTATTTACAAAATATGAAAATAATTGAAATTAAGACCACATTTAGAAGTCATTTTTTCTTCTATTGAGGACAGAGAAATGTTTACACTATGTCTACTGGATAAACAGCTTGTTTTCATATATCGAGCGTATCGTGGTGTCAGTTTTTAAAAGTTGTTAGAGCATTGACAGAACTCCTGATATGATTTTGCTGCTTGTAAGTAATCAAATGTGGGAACAAATTAACTGCAAGCTTTGTAGATCTTATCTCATAGCAATAGCAAGCAGTTTAAAAAAAATTTCACAATACTGTTTGCATATTTTACATGCAATATAGATTTTGAGGTTTTCTGACCAATGTATAAGGTATGATTGGTGTGTAACTATCAAGACATACCAAATGCTGCTTAAACCTCTAGTTATAACTGTAAATTTGTGATTGGTCCTTTACATTTGTTTTCTTTCCAGTGTAGCGGCTAGCTACACTGAATAAAGACACGAGACACTTGTTTGAAGTCCAAGAGTCAAATGCACGACTGGGGTGCACTGCCCCTTTGATAAACAGTTCCCGCGCTGACGTCACGCGACCTTCTCATGCGCGGGCTCCCCGAGCCCAACGAAGAAGGAGTGCCCCGTGCCATCTTGTATCGGGGCCTCCGACGACGCTCGCGACCATGGGAGCCGGTTCATGAACGGTAAGTCACCACACCAGCATATTTATTGGCAAAGAAAATGTTCTAGGTTCATATCCTGTAAATTTGAACATCTGGGGAATGAAACCAACCACAGTAGAAGCTGGATTATGTGGGTTAATTGTTGATTGGCGACTGATAGTATCCTGCTTGTCTTAGCTGTGATCCATGGGTCAGGCAAGCATTGCCTAACTTAAAGCCTGGAAAAAAAATGTTTTAAGTTGCTAAATATTTGCTTCTCTCCAAACTTTCTCAGGAATTTGCTGGCATGTCCAATCCTTGCAGAATTGGGACTTGAATGCCAAGAAATGTTGTGTTTGGATCAAGATTGTGGTTGACTGAGAACTTAATATAAATGTTGTACAAATTTTTGTACTTGGAAAATAGTTGGTCATTAATTAATGCAGTAATTCAGACTGAACACAAAACATCAAGCAGCAGTTTTGCAAAGCTGATGTCCACGATTTTTTTAATGTTGTGATTTGGCATAGAATTGACCATGTCAGAAATATTCATTCAGCTGGACAAGTGATAGGTAGTTATGGGAAAATTTTTATTAAAAATGTTTTTTGTAGAATGTTTTTCTCAAAGCCAGAATCTTGTGTTTTATAAGTTGTTATTTCAAGAAATTCTGTGCTCCAGTTATGATTTGGGCTAGAATCAAAATTATGGTTACATTTCTAACTTCTCAGGACTGATGGGCACTGTATGTTCATGACAGTTGGTTGAATCTCATCTCTTGTGGAATTGGAATCAGGGGAATTGTTTTATGAACTGGTCTATCCTCTATTATTTATTAAACTAGTTGGAAAATGTTTCCAGCTCTGTTTACTTGCTGCAAAGTAAGATTACAGAAAATTTACTGATGTGTTGTAGTGTTAGATGTTTCAATTTGTTATGGGTTGAAGTACTGGATTAGCAATCGAGAGGCCTGGAGTAAAATTCCATTACATAAACTGGGTCATTTACATTCTGTTTAAATTTGGTTAAATAAATTATGGAATCAAAAAAAATCAGCAAAGGTAGCTGTGAAGCTAATGGATTGTCATTTAACTCATGTCCTTGAGGGAAGGAAATGTGTTGTCCCTTATTGGCTTGGCCTAGGTTTCACTTCAGACCCAGAGTGGTACATTTGATTCCAACAGCTCCCTTAAATCACCTTGCAGGTTACACAATTTGAGGCAGTTGGGGATGGATCTGAAATGAAGATCTTAGCAGTGACAGCTACATGTTGTGAATAAATTATAGAAGATACATCCCTTTATGAAATTGCAATTGCATTGATACTTTTAGTAACTACAGCCTTTATATGAGTGGTTCACTTAAAAGTCAAAAATTTATGTGTGCAGTGACAGATGACAGACTTGGTCACTCTTGAGTAGAAATGAAGTGAACTCGGTGCTTTGTCTAATTGTTTATTTAAGTATTGATGAACCCTGATGTATGAGAAAGGAAAGTTCGTAAGGCGCTCTGCAGTAAGTTTTCTGTTGAAGTCATTTCCTGGAATATTGATATTCAGCAGACCTTTCCTGCTGCTGCTGCATCACTGTCAAAGCCCAAAATGAGCACTATTTTTTCAAGTCAACTTAACATCTTTTGATGTCTGCTTCAGTGCAGCTGTTACTTTTTGTAGTTTCCTTCTAATTTCCATAACCTGCTCCATTCATCAACAGGTGGTGATTCAAAGAGCAACTTGACTATTCAGTGCAAGTAACAGACAAAGCACATCTTTCCTGTGTTGCATCAAGCTACTTTGTCAATCAGCTGTACAGTTTGACATTTGTTCTTAGGGTAGCAGATGATATTTCTCCACAGTAATTATGATTCAAGTTAAATAATGAAATACATCAACACTGGTATACTTCATGAATACCTTTTCATGCTGATTGCTGGTTGATTCACATTAAGGGTTTGTGATATTAAGTCATTTCTGTCGTGCCTATAAAAATCATGGCTGAGCTTGAATAAAACCTCCTGTTTTTGAATGTTGGACTGGAAGGTTTCTCTCATTCTTGCAGGAGGAGGTGTTTAACTTGAAGCTCTTGCTGTGTATTGATCTCTATGGCTTTTATCCATCAGTTTAAAATATTAGGAATGACTTAAAATTTTTATTTTGGAAATAGATTACTCTGATTTTGGATAATGTGGATACAGTAACAAAATTAAAATTCCAACTCCTTAGGTTATGTGCTACTGAGCAGAACATGTAAAGTTTGAACCCTGCATTCGATTCGCGAGCAAAAGTGCATGTGTCCTTGTCAAGGGAGAGATGTTCTCTACATCTCTGCCTCTGATGTTATAAGATAGACTCGGATGGTAAGAGCCAGAAAGTCTTGAGGACAGGACTGAGATTTTTCTGTCATTATATTTCCTTTTTGGGTGACACAGTTGTGCAACTCGTAGAACCCTGGCATATGTGTCTGTTCTTTTTCTTGCACTTTCCTTCCAATAGACCATTGCCTTCATGGTCTATTCTTAATTCATCCCCAATAAATAGTCTGCATCCCATGGAGCAGCATCTCAACTTTCAGTTAGATGAACCACAGACTTTCACCAATTTCATATTTGTGAGTGCTTCCATTTTTTCCATACAGCTACTGACAGTAATGATTGATGTTGCCATTTACAGCTACTTGAAGATCATATTTTGTTTCTCCTTTTAACTATTATCACCCCTCTTTGCTTTGCACCTCTCTTATGTCAATCAATTACCCATGTCTGTGATCTTTTAAATGACCTTGCCTCTCGTTTTTACCTTCCCCGCCTATGCCAATCCCATTATCTCTGTTGTTCAAAACTGAATGCATCTCTAATTTTGGCAGTTGTGGAAAAATGGTTTGAACTTAAAGCTTCACTGGTTTCCCTCTACTGAATTGCTGAATATTTCCAACATTTTCTGTTTTATTCAGACTGCTTTTCTTAGATTTACCAAGAAGAAGTGAATCTGTACTGTTGTGTGATGTGGGCAAATATTTCCTGAAGTATGAAGAAAATGCAGTCAAAAAGCAGATGGAGCATGAATGCCTTTTCAGGGATGTGCAGGGAGTTGCTCTTGTATGAGTGGAGTTTTGGGAAGCAATAACAGGAAGTGGTGTGGTGGGACCACTTTGTTCAACAAACCTGCAATTGCAGCCACTGAAATGCTGTATTTCAAAGCATATAGAGACTGCTAATGGTAAAATTTGTGTTCTCAAATGGAATCATCAGTTAAGTTCTGCTGTGCTTCATGTGATTTATAAATTCAGACACAATGGGGATTGAAATTTATGTAAAATGTTCCCTGTTATTTGAAGCGCTTCCTGTATGTGTTTCATGTTTTCACATAACTCCTGTAGCAGGTGTATTTTTAGTAGCAGCTTTGTCAGACTGGCTACTGTCACAGGAAATGTTTGAATTGGGAAACAGATGGCAATTGTGATACAAAAGTAAATGATTAAGGCATGTGCTGTGTTTCTGTTCATCTTTCTCCTGGAATCCTTGCAATCAAATCCATTAATAATTTAATCTCCTGTGTTTACTACAGCTGTATTAACATTTGTGTACACTTAACAGCTTGAGTCAATGATGTCTTGGAGTTCGGTCTCTGAGTGCGGGCAAATGCAGATGGTCAGGAGGTGCCTGATCTGACGAGTGGGCAGGTAGGTAGTTTGTGATGTAATATGCTCTTCCTGCTTTTACACAGGGTTTCGGTGTGCTTCCAATGCATTGACCCAAGGTTTTCAACACACTTTGAATGCTCCTTCTCCAGCTTGAGCAGTCGTGGACCACAGATGACTAAGATTAGTTGGGAAGGTGTTTTTTTCCCCAAGAAGTTCATGAGTGTGTCTGGGAATCTTTTCCTCTGCCTGCACTGAAATATCTTTCTCTGACACAGTTTTAAAGAGAGTGT